>JAXQQM020066736.1:0-67856 GCA_034641835.2 Pinus albicaulis | reverse complement strand
AAGGCATGGGAAGGCTCATAAACTATATAAAGGAGATGAAGGCAACAATGAAGGGAGGCTATTGATTATTGATTTTGAGGTCTTTTTAGATCTAGAATTTTCATGTGACATTCCATTGCTTTCTTAGGTTGTTTAGAAAAGATTGCAAGTGCAGTTTAGCATAGGGTGTTCCTGGTCTGGAATCCAACCTCTTTCTTTGAGTAGCTCTGGAGAGAGGGTTGTACTTCATTCTAATCAGGCATTGTTTCCATATACCTTTTCCTAATTTCTCTATAACACCCATATTCAAAAATTCTACATTTCTGAAGATCAGTTTGGAAGGTGGAGGTTTTTTCAATATTTCAGTTGGAGAGCTGGTGTAGGTTTATTCGTATCACCTTGGGCTTGTAGATCAGCATTCCCAGAGCTTCATTTGAGATTTGGCATTAGGCCAAAAGTTATTCACCTCCTAGCAAAAAAAATTCCCTCTAGAATTACACTGTCCATTATTGCAGATCCAAAGGAGGAAAGAAGTTGCTGGCATCTCAGCTAGTAATCCTGCGAGGGATCATCCCCTCACCTTGCCATTAATATTTCCATTAGCCTGAAGTCTATTTCTACATATTTCAGCAGGAATAGGAGACTATCTTTCCTTTACAGAACAAATTTTATGAGTTGTTTTGTAGTAGGAACTGAAATCATCATTGGAGGATTGAGAAGCTAGATCTAAAGCTTCTAGCTTGTAGATCTGAAGGAGGGATCATCCCTTCAAGCTTAGATCTGATCTTGTGACATATTTTAGCTATCTATTTGTCATATCTAGCTTCAGATCTATAATCCCAACAGATAAAGGATCAAGCCCTAGGATTCTGATTTTCCAAAGCTGTATATCTGGAAAATACTTTCTAGGTTATCTTGGGTTTCCATCACATTGGCCACACCTTGAATTTTGGCATCATCAGAGCTCTTTATCTCCCTAGATATGCATTTCCTTTTGCAACAGTTCATGTATATCTTTAGCAGAAGGGACATCACAGTATTTCTCCCTGTAAGCTCACCAATTATGTAGTGCTAGTTGCAACACCATTGTAGGGTGATTCTAGGCCATCCCTTGGGCTAGATCTACTCATTTTCTATACATTGTGTAACTGATTCATCTCCATATAATAAAATGGCTCAGGTTCTCTATAAATTCTGATGTTGTCTTGAGATTTATTGTTTACTTAGTTGTAGTTCTTATATTTTGTTTAAGTATTACTACATTCTCCCGTTTGGGATATTACAGTGGTATCAGAGCATGATCTTTGGCTCAACTTGTGGACACTTCATCTTTTTCATCAAAAGAAGAAGTAGATAGATGAGATCTATCATGAAGGAGGATAATTTTTCCACTCCCATCTTTCGATCTATTCAAGATCTCTCCAAGGTGGTCTATCAAATGAAGAAGTAAAGGCAAAGGAAGGATCCAAGAAGAAGATTTGAAGAGGAAGGTCCAAACACTTCCTATCAGCAGGAAAGAAAACCAGAGAATCATAGATCTCCTCACAGATCTAATATGTCCATTTTATTTGAAGGAGGTGAGAGATATAGAAATGAAGAAAGAAGAGAACTTGAGACTCATGACACTCTCAGTTTGTATCTTGAAGAGTACAAGGAACAATTTAGAGCTTTCAAAAAGAGTCTAAATCTCCAACAATTCTTTTAACTCAATGAAGAAAGAAGATCATATAACAACGATAGAAGAAAGAGGCACAATAGATTTTATTTTCTTTCATTTGATGGATTTTCCTCAAGCAATGTGAAGGCTTGGAGGACAGAGTTAGATGAATTTTTTGTGCTACATCCTATGGCTGAAAAAGAGGTTGTCCAAATTGCAACACTTCATCTTTTAGGTGAAGCCAATGATTAGTGGTTTAGTCACATGGAGCATGCATAGGTTGTTGGGTATGGATCCTGATTATCTTGTTTACTTTGTATCACAACATTGGACCCCTGTACCTTAAAAGGGGCGCCAACGCTGCCCGTAATTAATTGCTGTCGTGGGGGCGGTAGCGCTTTTCGGAGCCCCCCCTGGCGGGGGTTTTCGAGGGCAGCGCCCCCGAAGCTAAAAACAGATGTAAATATGCCTTGTAAAGCTATAGTAATTTCTAGTCAATCTGGGCCATTCATTAGGAAAATGATCTGACGGTAGAAGTTATGTTTAGATTAGGCTTTTTTGCCCTAGAAGGTGTTACACAATAATTTTTCACCATCCTTGCAATCCCCGTCCCGCACATTGGAGGGCCCATTCTGTGACCTGTGAGTAGTGACATGGCTTGAAATCACATTCATGACATCCCTCTGAATAAGAGCTTTCATTTCCCTGAAGACATCTCCTTGTGAAAAACCTTAAAAATGACCCTTTTTGCATTGGCACGGGCAGACAGTTCAGTACCCACGCCAATGGGGAAAATCCTTCAAAGAGGTCGCGCCAATTGGCGCTCTGTCCCAGAGTCGCACTCGCACCAACCAATTTAAGGAGTGTTTTTTAAAAATAAATGGCGGAAGTTTCGTCCTAACCAATTCATGAACTGGTATCTATCTTGAGTTGGGAGGTTTGGCTCCGGATTTCCATGTAGAGGAAGTGGTTTGCCACCTCTCATAGAAGCTTCCTTGAGGATAGGGCCAATCCGATGATTATAGGGATCCCAACTCCCCTTCCTCCATCTATAAAAGCTTGTCCATCTCCATTGCAAGCTAGTCTTCAAGTTCCCAAATTCCCAAGAGCCTTATCCTGCAAGAGCCTTCGTAATTCCCTTAAGGCCAAATCCAAGCAAGGAGACTATTGTCAAGATTCGAAGAGAGAGGTTTGTCCCATCCTTGACGGGCTTTTCGAGACGTGTTCTGCTGGCGACCCATCGAAGGAGAATTCAACGTCAGAACTATGGTTGTATTCTTCCTTTGATTGATTAATAATAAACGACTATTGGTTATGGTTCCACTCATGTTGTTGTTTATAATGATGAGTTATGTCCTTTCTGACTGACATATAGTTGCATCTACTGGATTTTACGCTTGCGTTTGTTTTTTTCTCGCATGTGCAGGTGTCCTATCACGGAGATCGTGGGGATCGTGATCTACCAGAGCTAAGGAACGGGAGCGCTACTTTCTCTACGAGCGACAGCGTTGGATTCCAGGTAAGCCTTCATCACTAGTTGGTTTATTTGCAATTAGGAACTTTCACTATAGCATGAACGATTGTTACTAGACCTAGTCTGGGCTATTAGGGAATGCCTCTGTTTGCAGAGGGGATTTACCTCCACAACAAATTGGCGACTCCACTGGGGATCGTTAGCTTGTTGTCGTTCGTTTTATAAGCTACAGGCGGAGCCTGAAGTTGGCCAGATAGCCTTCGAAATGCTTTTTCTCTACAATTGCGAAGTAGATCAAAGCTGCTTCATTCAATCTCCGGTTTAGTTTGTAAACTGAACACTTGGAGCATTGTCTTGTCTTTTCGGTCGGTTCTTGATCCTCCTTCCTTGATCAGCTCTTTTGGGCTGCTTCTTTATGTGAATTTGGGTCTTTGATAGCTTGATCATCACTGGTCTACTTGTTGGATTGCTCTTTTTTATTTTTTACTGGGAAACTCGACTGGCGCGCTTTTCAACTTGACAGTCGTGCCCATTGGCGTAGGTTACTTGTGTATTACCAGCGCCAATTCGTCTCTGGCACTAGTTTCAGCGTCACAGTCGCGCCAATCCTGTGAGGCACTAGGGTTTGCTCAGTTTTGAGATTCATAAGCCTGATCTGTGTGTTTGGTCTTGATTTTTCCACTATTTGAGTGTTTTGGAGTCTTCATTGATTGACTGTTACCTTCATCCTTTGGCTGTTTGCCCATTTCCATCGATTTTGCATTCTAGCCCTAGGTCATCTAGGTGCTATTGTGTGTCGAGCCTTCCTTGGGAGCTTTTGGTTTATATCGATTCAGTCAACCTTGTGATTGCTTCTTTGCATTCATTTGGTGCTTTTCTATTGTCTCATTGCGTTGTTTGAGTGATTGTTTCCTTCTCCATTCGAATTCTGCCTTGTCTCGTTTGGGCCTAGATTACACGGCTCATTTGGAGTCTTTGGGATTCTTTTCATTTTGAGGGAATTTTGCTTGATTTGAGGTCTAATTGTACATTTGCATTGAGTGGATTTGCTTGTTTTTTCCCTCTTGTCATCATTTCTCAAATTGCTCTTGCATTAGTTTTCATTTTTTAGCGCACTTTGCTCTGAAATATTGAAAATAAAAAAATATCTTTTGCTTTTCATTAGTTAATGTGAATTAGATCTTTTCGGTGTTATTAGTGATTGGTAACCTTGAACGAAAATCTTTTTAGTTTTCATTAGCTGCATTAGAGACATCATTGGTTGTTTTCTGTTCATTTCGTTATTGTGTGAAAATCTCTCAACTCTCTCATAAATAGCTTTCATCGAATGAAATGATATACTGTGGCATATAGAGTGCATTTAGGAGATTTTGAGACATTACATTCGCTAGGGCCTGAAAACTGAAACGTAATTGAAGCTAAACTTTAAAATTTGCTCAATTTACACTAAGGCAGCATTGAAATCTAACGAAACACATTTAGTGGTCTAGGCTAGAGACGTGTTCCGGCGTCTTAAAACCTAGTAGTTGTCGTTCGCCTCTTGGCTTTAGACAGCGCTAGTATGGACTTGTGCTTCCCGTACCGTCACGTATATAAAGGGAGACCCCACTAGGTTTCAATCCTTTATCCATAGGAAGCAGATTTTGCCGCCCTATACCCGTGATAGACCGGACACAACATTCGGGGAGATTGCCTTCATGTACGGAAAGTCCTTGGTTGATTTCTCTTTCATTTTGAAACCAAGGTGTATATTGCAGTTCACGGTTATTTGGTACACCCTTTGCCTAGTATTCCTGAGTAGTCATTTGATCTTTTCTGACTCTTTAAATTTGAAAGGATCACCAAGCGCTTGTCCTTTCACACTTGCTTCAAAAATAAAAGAGATAGAGTCACCTTTCACTCATTTCTCGACTCTTAAAACATGAAACGGTAAAGTTTCTAAGTTTAAATGTGGTAAAACAAAACACCCGTGATCACACGCCCTCTTAGATTTTGCTTGTTGGCCGTTTGATTGTGTGTCTTGACTCTTTTTCAGCCCGTGTGTGTGTTTGATCTTTTTCTCTTGTCGTTACTACCACAGTGGTGGAACCTTCTGTTTCATCTACTGGTAGTCCATATACGGATGATTCATCAAAGGTTTCCCAAACCTCTGCTGAACCTCAGCAGCCCATTGTTTCTGAGTTTCCTGACGGGGGACCGGTTCTTGCTGAGCAACCCTTTGGGGGACCAGTTGAGTTCAATTGGCCCTTTTCCGACCCTTGGTTTGGATTGGGAGTAGGGGAAGATTTCCCTTCTCTTACATCGGGTTCGCCTTTTATAGCTGCTATTATTCCTCCTAGTCCTCGCCGTCTATTACGAGATCTAGCGGCAGGCCCCAACATGAGTGAATCCAGCGAGGAAATCCCCACGTCCGATGAAGATTACCAGTTATTTCCTCGGAGATTATTTCCAGGAGACAACCCTGAACCAGTTGTTATTTCATCACTCGGTCAGATCATTGCCGCCACAGCCTCTATGGGGGTATCAGCGCCTTCTACGAGGCCGGTGGTTCCTTCATTGGGGATGTCTCCTCAGACACCTGTCACGTTGTCCCCTCAAGTAACTTATGTACCTGTTTGGCCCACTGTCTGTGTGGCCGCATCTGCACCCGCTGTCACGGCACACTCCGCGAGGGTTGTGTCGCCTCCTAAATACGTCTATATAGCGACTGCTATGCCGGAGAACATCTCTCCGGAGGAGTATCAGTTGTCCCTACAACAGCCGAACCCCGAGGTTGGACAAACCTCTCAAGATCCCAACCGCCCGTATTTTTCGCATTATGCACAGGATGGTACACCCGTGTATGCTTTTCCATATCAGTATGATGAACACGGGAACATTTTACGTTTACCAGCTCCAGAGGCTCACCTTCATGCTCAAGGTTTACCCTATAACTAGTCTGGACATCCTTATAACCCGCAAGGCCAACCTTCGGGCCAGCCTGCCTATCCTTATGACCTACAGGGGCAGCCTTTACAAGGCTATCTTGCAGGCCAGCAAGGGCCATCGTATGGTCCGCAAGGACAGTATTACAACCCTTCCGGTAAACCTGTGCAGCCTCAGTCGGGGTACCAACCGGGGCCGGTATATGGTCCTGGGGGGCAAGTCCAACCTTCCCAACCCATGCAACCTTAGTATCATGTTAATCCAAATGTTGCACACTATCCAGGACCATCCTATGCTCCTGCTGCAGGTCAAACCAGTTACCAGCCACCACCTGGCTCCATACCTCCACCAGGCCAACCGGTCTATCCGGCACAACCTGGTGTACCTCCTCCAGGCCAACCAGTTCATCCGGTACAACCCAGTGCTTCTCAACAGCCAGGTCAACCTGCGCAACCGGCACAACCTGTAAATCCGGGTCAACCTATTAACCCAGGGTAGCTCGCTCAGCCAGGTCAGCCTGCTCAACCAGGCCAGCCTGCACATCCTATCAACCCTGCCCAACAGCCGAGTTATTCAACGCCGCAACCAAATCCATCGTTGCACCCTAATTATCAGGCTCAGTAGGGCCCCACCTATCAACAGCCCACTCAACCTCAAGGCGGCTACTATTCTCATGGTCAATACCGACCGAATTATAGCTAGTCCCAAGGTTCTAACTATCGTCCTCAACAACCCGGCTATACCTATACTCAGCAGCCAAATCCAAATGTTGCTTACACAGGGCCGACTCATAATCAGAGTCCATACTCTGGTTACCAACCGCCGTACGCTGGTTACCAGCAACCGAATCAGGCTGGTTATACGACCTATACCCCCTACGGTCAGAATCCTACGGGACAGCACCCATGGGGGCAAGGATATTCCCAACCAGCGTGGAGTACAGGTATTGGTCCTTATCCAAGGCCAGGTATGTCGTCCAATCTGCCATTGCCATTTCTGGCTACCTTAGAGTTACCGGATGTTTCGAAATTAACCAATGATCCGATTTTGCACAATCCTTATTGGCCTCTGGTTCCTACCAAGGTGCCCGGTGATTGCCCCAAGTTTGAGGGTAAAGCTGGGGAGGACCCCCAAGCTCATGTGATGACTTACCATCTTTGGTGTTCGTCCAACTCTTGGGTGGATGATTCAATCCGTCTGCGCCTCTTCCAGCGCACTTTGACTGGCGCTGCTGCTAAGTGGTATATCGAATTATCCCGTGGCATCTTTCAAGATTTCAATACGTTAGCCATGGCTTTTCTGACTCACTTTCAGTTACCGGTTCGCTACGAAGCCGGGACGCACCTCCTGACTTCTTTGAAGCAGGACAAAGCCACCCACATTTTTTATCACATTCATGAGTGGCGACGTCGTCGTAGACTGATCAAGTTCCATATACCTGATCAGATACTAACTCATTGGTTCACCACCTCCTTCGTTAACAAAATCGCCCAAGATATTGCTATGGGATTGTGTGTGACTGAAGAACAAGCCATAGCGCATGCCCAATATCTGGATCTGGTATACTCACAGTCCAGCACACTGTATGATATTTTTCCTGATGCTCCACGATCTGGAACCTCTAAAGCTCCACCTACCCCAGCAGTGGATGGTGTTATTTGTTCCGTGTCTCAGAATTCGAAGAAATCCTCGAATAGGAAGCAGAAGTCCAACTCATCCAATAATTCTACTCCTCCCGCCCCTACCGATTCTGGAAAAACTGCAGAGGTTAACGTCGTTCAGGCCAATCCTACGGAAAAAGCCTCCAAAGGGAAAAAGAAGGGCAAAGGTAAATCCAAATCCGACGCCCCAAAGACAGAATCCAAACCTCGCACTGAGGATGGTTCTCAACGTAAACCGAAGTACCCCTGGCTCATTTGTGAAGGAGATCATTATACCAAGGATTTTCCACGACGATCTGAAGTTAGTCAACTTCTAAAAGGCTCCAAAGGGACTCCGGCAGTTCTTAAAGAACCATTCCCGTCTCAGCAGACCCAGATGGTTGAACAGCCTTCACCATCTGCACCATTTGGGTCCTAGGTATTTATAATGAATGGTGTTGCACCTATCTCTATTGCTACGCATTCGAAGGATTACAATGAATTGCACCAGGCACCTAGGAAGGCAGTTGCAGATGGCCCACCTCCCCCACCTGTCTCTGGTTCGTTGGAAATTGAGAAGCCTACTCCTGAACCTGTTGTGAAGCCACCTTCTAAAGGTGTTCTACGAAGATCATCTTACAATCCGAATGCCCGTGCCTCTCAGCACTACAGTATTGTTGAGGATTTGGCACAGGCGCCTTCTTCTATGTCTGCACTAGAACTTCTTCAAAGTTGTCCTTCGCAACGGAAGGCTTTGTTGTCTGCAATCGGTGGCATTGATCCCGCCGATTCAAGTCTTTTCACCTTCGACTTAGAAAATTTCACCCCCCGACTTCCACATCAGATCGCTCTTGTTATTCAAGTCGGGA
Source organism: Pinus albicaulis (assembly GCA_034641835.2). Lineage (NCBI taxonomy): Eukaryota > Viridiplantae > Streptophyta > Pinopsida > Pinales > Pinaceae > Pinus > Pinus albicaulis. Next base: position 59,312 of record JAXQQM020066736.1, on the reverse strand, counting down.
TCAACAGTCTTAACATCCATAGGGCCATTGTGGATGAAGGTGCCTCTACCTATGTCATGCCGTCCGCCTGCTGGAAGGCCATTGGCTCTCCGGCTCTTTCATCATCTCCCAATGCCCTAGAGGCATTCGATGGTTAGGAATCCAAACCCCTGGGTGTTCTCGAGAGTTTAGAGATTACTTTACAGGGGAAGACAATCAACGTAGAAGTAGAAGTGGTTGATGCCAAGCTTAACTACAATATACTTCTCGGCCGCAGCTGGACTCATGCCATGCTATGTGTGCCATCCACCCTCTTTCGACTTCTTAAGTTCCCTCACGAGGGAAAAATCGTTACGGTGGATCAGTTGTCTTTCTTCACCTCCACCTCCGAGAACAACGTTCCATACGTGGATCAGATCCCAAATCCCCTTGACAGTGTAGGGCCCGGTCTCTTCAAAGACCCCGTCCTCATGGGTATTTTTCCCGCGCCACCACTGCACACCGCTCAAGTTAATATGATCTCTAGGTCTAATGACCCATGGCTCATCCCTTCACCTGAGAAGGTGACTGATTTTGGAGAATCGATGCCCTTAACTCCAGTAGAGATTATTTACTGCAAAATCATTTCCGCATATGATCCTCCTCCTCCTCAGCATGCTCCTTTGAGCATGGCTTTAGATGTCTACTCTCAATCCCCCTGGCTCGGTCAGGCCGATTCACCTGATCCTCTCAAAGAGATTTTCCCTTCTGACGAAGCCATTATTGAAACAATGTCTCTTGAGGAGCTGCCTTGGAGAAATGGACATCATCGTTCCTCCTTCATGCCCTGCCTGGGGGCAATGTCAGATTTTCTAGAGCGCTTTGCATCTCAGGTTCCCACTCCACCTCTCTAGATGCCCATATTAACACATGAGGTGCTTTCAGAGAGAAACCTGAGCAACATCACTCAAACCATTCCAATCGAAATCTCTGTTAAACCGGGGATAGTTGAGAATATACATGTGGGAGTGACTTGCTCTCCTGACGAGATACGATTCTATACTGATATTTTTCATGAATTCAGAGACGTGTTTGCTTGGTCCTATGAGGAAATTCCTGGGATTGATCCCAGTATCATAGTCCACGAGATTCCTACCTATCCTGGTGTGAAACCCGTGCGCCAACGCCTACGCCCAGTGCATCCTCGCAAAGTCGCTGCCATTAAAGCAGAAGTTGAGAAACTTCTGAACGCGGGCTTCATTTACCCAATTCCCCTCACAGAATGGGTCTCAAATATTGTCCCTGCAGACAAAAAGCAGGGGACTATCAGAGTCTGTGTTGATTATCGCGATATTAATCGCGCCTGTCCTAAGGAAAACTATCCCACTCCTTTTATAGACCAAATCATCGATGAATGTGCTGGGAGTGAGATTTATTCCTTGATGGATGGCTTCTCTGGGTATAATCAGATAAACATTCTACCCGAGGATCAACACAAGACCGAATTCATCTATCCGTGGGGTACTTTCGCTTATAAAAAGCTCCCGTTCGGCTTGAAGAACACTGGAGCCACTTTCCAGCATGCAATGTCTTACGCTTTCCACGACATACACCATATCATTCAGCCTTATCTGGACGACTTGCCAGCTCACTCAGCTAGGCGAGAGGACCACCCTGAACACCTCCGCCAGATTTTCCTTCGCTATAGGCGCTACAATATTAGGCTTAATCCTCATAAATGCGTCTTTTGCGTGGATTCTGGCCGTCTTTTGGGATTCATAGTCTCCAAAGACGGAATTCACCTTGACCCTTTAAAGGTCGAGGCTATCATCAATCTCCCATCACCCTCCTCGTTATATCAGTTGCAGAGTCTGCAAGGAAAAGCTAACTTCCTTTAACGCTTTATCCCGAACTATGCGGAGGTGGCCAAAGGATTCACGCGTCTCTTAAAGCAGAATGTTCCCTTTCATTGGGACGAAATTGCTCAACAATCCTTTGAGAAGCTCAAGACGTTACTCGTTAATGCTCCTTTGCTTCGTCCTCCTAACTATCACTGTGATTTCAATTTGTATCTCGCCGCCGCGTTTAGCACCATAGCTATGGTTATGGTGCAGGATGACGATGATGGAAATGAACATGTCATTTATTATACGCGTTTATGAACATGTCATTTATGAACATGTCCCGGCACTTTCGCCACTACATCTTGTTGCGCACAACAACCGTGGTTTCGGATTGCAACCCCATGACATATATTCTTTCTCGACAATTACTGGGGGGAAAATACTCCAAATGGATCGTTATCCTTTAGGAGTTCGACTTAGAATTCACCACTGCTAAGTCGACCAAATCACTGGTTTTTGCGGACCTTATTTGCTCGCTCCCGACAGACTTCACCCCCACTCATTCCGAGGATCATATCCCGGACGAAACTCTTTTCCTTATCAGCACTCGTGACCCATGGTATGGCGATATTATTGTGTATCTTCAGACCTCGACGTTTCGGTCTAAGTTGACTAAAGATGCCCAACGTCGGATTCGGCATCAGTCTCAACCCTACCGTATAGTAGGAGATACTTTATACTACGTTGGAGTAGATTCGGTGCTCCGCCGGTGCCTCACCCTCGAAGAGGCTGAAAGGGTCCTAAATGACTGCCACAGTGGCGCCTGTGGCGGTCATATGTCCGGATATGCCACTGCCCAGAAAATTCTGCGAGCAGGTTACTTCTGGCCGTCAATATTCAAAGACTATATCGTCACAGTCCGTAAATGTCACGCATGCCAGGTCTTTCAGCGCAAGAGGCACGCGCCGCCTCTCCCTTTGCATCCTGTTATTGCCATCGACCCTTTTGCGAAATGGGGCGTAGATTTTATGACGTGTAACCCTCATTTGGCTAGGGGGCATGCGTATATAATCGTTGTCGTAGACTACTTTACGAAGTGGGCCGAAGCGATGCCTACACTAGCTGCCGACGGTAAGACAACTGCCCAATTTATCTTCAACCATATTATTGTGTGTTTCGGGATCCCTCAGGCCATTGTTACCGACCATGGTACCCATTTTTGAGATTACATGATGGCCGAGCTGACATCAAGATTGGGCTTATGCCACGATAGCTCAACGCCATATTACCCCCAGGCAAATGGCCAGGTTGAGGATGTAAACAAGGTTTTGGTCACAATGCTTCAACGGAAAGTTGGTATTCATAAATCCAATTGGCATCTCCAACTGTTCTCAGCTCTTTGGGCCTACCGGACGTCAGCAAAGAGTGCAACTGGATTCACACCTTTCCAATTGGTGTACGGTCTGGAAGCAACTCTTCCGGTTGAGTGCGAAATTCCTTCTTTGAAGTTAGCTGTAGAACTTTTGCCCGACACTTCTCCTGAGGAAGAGCGTCTTTTGTATCTGGAACGGTTAGATGAAACCCACCGTTTGGCTGCTTTAGTCATTGAAGCACAAAAGAAGCGGGTCAAAGCTCACTTTGATCAATCAGTTTCTCCACGTTCCTTTGTCGAAGGGGACCTCGTCCTCCTATACGATCAAGCGCATGACAAGCTTGGGGCCGGTAAGTTCCAACCTATGTGGCATGGGCCCTACATAGTAAAACGCGTTTTGAAAAATGGGGCTTATGAGCTTATAGATTATGAAGGAGTTCCGCTGGCGCAGCCCAGAAATGGGTTGTACCTCAAAAAATACTACGCCTGAAGTGATTTTTGGTGTGGTGTGTGTACATAGGTGTGTATTTTTCATTTGTGTGCATGTGTGGTGTGGTGTGAGATGTAAACATCTTTCTGCTGATCGGGTCTTCCTGATTGTGCAGATGTCCATCAATCCGTTTGTTGGTTTCGCGGATGGTGCCTCCCGCAGTACCAGGAATCTATCTTCGGCAGCCTGGGTAATCTACGATCCTGCTGGTGAGTTGGTCAACCTGCAAGGTGTGTGTCTGGGACGTGCTACAAATAACATCGCGGAATATAGTGTTGTGTTAGAATTATTAACTGAGGCTGTAAACCTTGGTATCCATGAATTACTTGTGTATCTAGACTCACAACTTGTAGTATCACAACTTAACGGTCATTATTCAGTCAAAAACCCATCCATTTTACGTCTGTATCTGCGTATTCGTTTACTGGAAAGAAATTTTGACTATATTACATATCAACATATACCCAGACATATGAATACATTGACAGATGCAGTAGCTAATATGGTGCTAGATAGACATTTGCGCAATTTGTAAAACAACATCACATGTAAAAAGAAAGATCCATCCAGAAATAGATATGTATATATATAGATATCAAAATGTTTACATAATGTGCATTACATAAAATCAAAAAATATACATGTTTGTCTTAATACATCCGGAGACGACATGTCTCTCAAAAAATATGCATGAAATAAGCCCTAGGTGTCTAATCTGCGTGGTGCTCATGATAACAAGTCACCGCATGCACTAAGCGTCTCAGAAGACGGTGGAGGCGACTAGGCACTCCCACCGTATGTCTCTGGTATGCTAGTGGAACATCTGCCAGTCGGGCATAGTCTGGAATCCCCCGGGCGATCCCCTCGAGGTTCTGGATCAACTCTCCTCTCTTGGCACCCTCCGCCTGAGGGTCAGCTGCGGGATGAGTTCTCTGTGAAATAGGAGACATACCGGCAGGTCTCTCTGGGCCGACATCTACATAGAAATAAAACTTTTGTTAGGATGGGCATATATTACCAAAAAAAATTCATAAAACATAAAAATAAAAAAGAGAGATCATACCCAACTCCTCATCCCAGTAATCTCCCTCCAGGAGTGGAAGGTCTGGGTCTCTAGTGAAATCGGTCCCTGCATATGGCCAATCCTCGACCACAATCAACTGACGCCGTAACCATCCAAAAAACTCCGACCTCCAGGACATCTGTTGGCCTCCTCCTGATCTGGGCATCAGTGCTGCCCAGCGAGCCATCCTCGGCTCTCGTGGTACCGACTCAGCTACTATGGCCCCTTGGCCCTGAAAGATAGGTAGTCGTTCCGGGATGAACGATACCAAGATGGAACCGTAGCCAAACTGTTTTAGCTTGGCCTGCTTACACTTTGTGAGCTGTCTTTTCATATTTGTTGTCACTGCAGTAGCCTAATCAAATAGTGTCGGATTCATACACTCAGCAGCTAGGAGGAGTTGGGCCTTGGTCGCCTCGTGCGGTGCCTGCGACCCTGCAGCCCGCGTGATGGTATGTAGCACCACTCTGAGTGCTAGATCGGGGATGGTATGGATATCTACCTTGCCGCTTCCCGATCCCAGTCGTGCCCCTTGGCACACTCTTGCCATCACCTGCTCCATCTTCTCTCCAGATGGTCTGCTGCCTGTCAAGACGGGCACCGGACCTTTGCGCGACAGTCCGGTTATGAAATATACGTCGGAAACCTCAAGTTCTAATACTTGGTCCCGCAGCTTGAACACTTGTTCATTTTCGTCCCATACGCTGATCAGGTATTGCAGGAGCTCCGGTTGAGCTCGTAAGCAAGGTGTCAGGAAGAACTTTTTAAGCCCACAGTTCTTGAGGGCATTCATACAAGTCTCATTCTCCATAGCCTATTCATCCTCTTCCCCATGCTCCCTCTCTTTCCATTCAATAGCCATTTTGCTCGGTTTACTGCATCAACATGGTCAAAAACCCTTGATTAGATCTTTGTTATGCTCAAAATTTCATGTAAATCACTAGCTGTTTGGAAATTTGAAACGGGAAACCATGTTGCGCCATTGGCGCGGCTGTTTTCTTAATAGTCGCGCCAGTTGGCACGGGCCCTTTGTATGCAAAAGGCCATTGGCGCGGGTCCGTGCCCGATACCCGCGCCAATGGGCGAAGCCCTAAAATTTTAAAAAATTCTCCACAGAAGTCTAATAAGCAATGGAAAACTATAAAAAATGGATTAAAATGGAGTACGGGGAAATGCCTCTTACCTGGAACGAACGGGAATCTGAATGGTAGCCCGGATCAGTTGCAATTGCCGTCAGAAGTTCGCACACAAACAGACCACTGTTGCTCTCCTATGAGGTAAATAGTAAAAGTAATTTTGTTTTTACCATTTGAGACTTATTTATAACTTTTTGAAATCTCATTAGGTTTTAAAAGTCATTTTTTATTAATATTTTAATATATTTTGTCGAAAATGGATTTTACACTTGCCTTTGTGTGCAGCAACAGGTTTTTTACGCGACTTAAACGGTGAAACGAGTTGTATTTTATACTTTTTCGGACTCGGTAAAAACACGAAAAAGTCATTTTGGAGTCATCTTTCAGCTCTTTTCTGACTCTCTAAACATGAAAAGATTGCCGAGGCCCTTGTCGTTTCAATCTCGTTAAAGTGGCTGCGAAATGACATCTACCCAGTATACGTTTACCCCTTTTTCGGGCTGGGATAGATTATTTATGAAAAAGGAATACCCTAGCCTATCGCGACTAGGAGGTTTTCTCAGACATAGTTTTCTACCTTTTCGGATCTGAGGAACTATTTACGAAAAGGGACCTTTGGAGTTTACTTTTCAGCTGTCTTTTCCAACTCTCTAAACATGAAAAGACGCTGAGTTCTTCCTTTGTCAGACTCGTTAAACCCTGATGACATCGGATTCAGTCATAATGACGCTACTCGAGTCTCTCCTTCCTAGGGCTCGTTAAACGTACTAGGATGGACTTATATCACAAGCATATGCTATCCCCTTCAAGCTTGTTATCAAAAATAATTGGGGTACTCGCCAGAAATGGCAGGGAAAAAATGGAACCAACATCATTGTCGTGTCGGCAGTATGTCGCTCTTGAACATGGCACTTGTCTGCATTCGTGTCGAGTTGGGGACATCTCATCTCGTTTTTCACTTGCCTCTATGGGTTTGGGTAATCCCTTTTGACCTCTCATCTGCTCTTTGCCTCGTCACTATGACCTCTAATCTTTTGATGTCAAATACTACCAAGTCCACTGTCGTGTCGTTCATATGTTCAAGAGAAGTTGACCTCTGCAAGTACCAACCTTCCTCTGATTCTCATCTGATCGTGATTCACAAAAACACTATGTTCCTCTGTCTCGCGTCGATGAAGTGGGAAACACTATGGCCCACCTTCGATCAAGGTCACTTCCTGTCGACTTCAGCTCATTATCCAGGAAGTTGATCTAGAGACTCCCTTCTGGTACCTTGGAGCCTGCATGCCTCAATGGCAGGTTCTTCGCATTCGACGCGAGGTTTTCATCATTGGCCTCTGATCGAGTGATTCTACGGGTGTTCGACGCCAGCTCATTGATTCACATGCCGTAGACTGTACCTGTAGTACCTTGAGGACCATTGTCATTAATGGTGGTACCTCTCGCGTCTGTTAACAGCTTTCATCATTGGCTGGTAATCAGACGATGTTCTCGCATGTTCGACTTCAGCCCATTTATTCACATGCTTGGACTTGTACTGTGTTCAGGTCGAGATGGAGCGCAAGACCCTGGATTGTGTCTGTTGTAATTTAGGCTACAATTTTGTGGATTAATATGATTGGTTACATGACTCACTTACTGGATGGCTGCGACTATACCTGAGTCTATTTATCGATCCTCACTGGATGGCTGCGCCCATGCCTTGGATCTGGATTATTGTATACTCTGTTATGGATGGCTACGCCCATACCGCATATATATCATGTATCTGAGATATCAGTTGTACTTCTCCACGCAGGTTTTCCGACATCGGAGTTTTCAGTTGGACACGTTCTCGTAAAGCATTTCACCCCTCTCTCTCTCTCAGGCCTCATGCTTTAGGGGGCATTTGTTACACAGTAATTTGTCACCGTCCCTGCAATTCCTGTCCCGCACATTGGAGGGCTCATTCCGTGACCTGTGAGCAGTGACATGGCTTGAAATCATTTCATGACATCCCTCTGAACAAGGGCTTTCATTGCCCTGAAGATATCTCCTTGTGAAAAACCCTAAAAATGGCCCTTTTTGCATTGGCGCGGGCAGACAGTTCAGTACCCATGCCAATGGGGAAAATCCTTCAAAGAGGTCGCGCCAATTGGCGCTCTGTCCCAGAGTCGCACTCGCGCCAGCCAATTTAAGGAGTGTTTTTTAAAAATAAATGGCGGAAGTTTTGTCCTAACCAATTCATGAACTGGTATCTATCTTGAGTTGGGAGGTTTGGCTCCGGATTTCCATGTAGAGGAAGTGGTTTGCCACCTCTCATGGAAGCTTCCTTGAGGATAGGGCCAATCCTATGATTATAGGGATCCCAACTCCCCTTCCTCCATCTATAAAAGCTTGCCCATATCCATTGCAAGCTAGTCTTCAAGTTCCCAAATTCCCAAGAGCCTTATGCTGCAAGAGCCTCCATAATTCCCTTAAGGCCAAATCCAAGCAAGGAGACTATTTTCAAGATCCGAAGAGAGAGGTTTGTCCCATCCTTGACAGGATTTTCGAGACGTGTTCTGCTGGCGACCCTCCGAAGGAGAATTCAACGTCAGAACTATGGTTGTATTCTTCCTTTGATTGATTAATAATAAACGACTATTGGTTATGGTTCCACTCTTGTTGTTGTTTATAATGATGAGTTATGTCCTTTCTGACTGACATATAGTTGCATCTAATAGATTTTACGCTTGCATTTGTTTTGTTTCTCGCGTGTGTAGGTGTCCTATCACAGAGATCGTGGAGATCGTGATCTGCCAGAGCTAAGGAACAAGAGCGCTACTTTCTCTACGAGCGACAGCGTTGGATTCCAGGTAAGCCTTCATCGCTAGTTGATTTATTTGCAATTAGGAACCTACACTATAGCATGAACAATTGTTGCTAGATCCAGTCTAGCCTAGTAGGGATCGCCTTTATCTGCAAAGGGGACTTACCTCCACAACAGAAGGCAACCCCTCGCTTTTTATGAGGGCATTGTATTGCGGCTGTGTATTTGTATGTGTATTCTCGGAGCGAGAAACAGAGAGGGATACTGTGAGAGAGAATAGAGGATATTACAGCGGATCTGTTGTAGGTTTTGTCTCTTCATTTTTGCTGGATAATAGAAAGGAAGGACTGGCTGTTCGAGGTGGACGTAGGCCAAACTGGGTGAACCACATATATCTGTGTCTCTCTAGTTTTATGTACTTTGCGTGCTTTTATTTTCCGCATATTTTATGTGTTGCATTGCTCTGTAATATTTAATTTTCTAACAACTGGTATCAGAGCTGAAGGTATATTTGACTGATAAACTTGCAGGAATGAAGGGTTCCTGGTTTGAGTGGGAGCAATGGCGGACAATGGTAAGTTTAGGGTCGAGAAATTTAACGGCCAAAACTTTCCGCTGTGGAAGATGTAGATGGAAGATTATCTGTATCAGAAATATCTGTACCTACCATTGAGTGGAAAAACAAAGAATCCGGCGGCCATGATAGACCCGGAATGGAAAATTCTTGATAGAAAGGCACCCGGAACAGTACGGTTGTGTCTTGCGGCGTCAGTTGCCTTCAATATTTCAAAGGAAACAACAACAGAGGGTTTGATGCAGACATTAGCGAAACTATATGAAAAACCCTCGGCCTCAAACAAGGTATTTCTTATGAAACAACTATTTAATATGAAGATTTCGGAAGGTGGATCTGTTGCAGACCATTTAAATGAATTTAATACAGTTACCAGTTAGTTAAGTTCTGTAGGGGTAAACTTTGATGATGAAGTTAGAGCTCTGTTATTCTTGTGCTCATTGCCAGAGATTTGGAATGGTTTAGTAATGGCCATTAGTAACTCTATCTTTGGATCTAGTACTTTAAAGTTTGATGATGTTGTTGGTGCTATCCTTAGTGAGGAAATGCGACGGAAAAGCTCCGGTGAGACATTAGGTAATGCTTTGAGTGCAGAGTCTAGGGGAAGAAGAATGGAAAGAGGAAAGAGCTCGAGATATTGCAGTAAATCAAGGAAAGGCAGATCCATGTCCAGATCGGGGATAGTGTGCTGGAATTGCGGAAAGAAAGGACACCTAAAGAAAGACTATAGATCTCAGAAGGGAAAAGAAGGAGACACACAGCAAGAAAACAATCATGAAGCAAATGTGACAGGTGATGTGTTACAAGATGCTTTGATTCTTTCTTTTGAAAATGTTACTGATTCTTGGGTTGTAGATTCAAGGGCTTCATTCCATGCCACACCTGATAAGAAATATTTTCATGACTATGTTCAAGGAGATTTTGGACAAGTTCGTTTGGGTGATGATAAAAACTATAAAATTGTTGGAATGGGTAAAGTTCTTGTAAAACAACAAAATGGAAACCAATGGCTACTAAAGGAGGTAAGGCATGTTGCAGATCTGAAGAAAAATTTGATTTCAATAGGGTAGTTAGGAAGTGAAGGTTGTGTGACAACTTTCACAGATAAAACTTGGAATGTTACCAAAGGAGCGCTGGTAATAGCAAAAGGTGAAAAGGTTGGTACATTGTATTTATGCAATGGTATTTCTAACTATGTTAATGCTTTAACTTCCAAAGGAGCAGATGCAACATTATGGCATCATATGCTCAGACACATGAGTGAGAAGGGAATGAAGATTCTTCACTCAAGAAATTTGTTGCCAGGTTTGAAGAATTTTGATTTGGATTTCTATGAGAATTGCATTTATGGAAAACAAAAGAGAGTCAGATTTCTCAGAGTTGGGAAAGAAAAGAAGAGAAAAAAATTGGAGCTTGTGCATACAAATGTATGGGGACCTACTCAGGTATCATCTCTCAGTGGCTCTCGTTATTATGTTACTTTTATTGATGATGCAACTAGAAAAACATGGATTTATTGTACTCATAATAAATCTTATGTATTTGATACTTTCAAGAAATGGAAAGCTTTGGTTGAGATTGAGACAGGAAAGAAGTTGACGTGTCTCAGATCAGACAATGGAGGTGAATATTACAGCAAAGAGTTTGATAGGTACTGTTCAGAGCATGGAATTCGTAGAGAGAAGATAGTTCCAAGAACACCACAAGAAAATGGTGTGTCAGAAAGGATGAACAGAACAATCATGGAGTGTGCAAGGTGCATGAGATTGCATGCAGGATTGCCTTTACAATTTTGGGCAGATGCTGTAGATACTATTGTTTATCTAATAAACAGAGGGCCTTCAATTTCCTTGGATGGTGGTATTCCAGAGGAAGCATGGACAGGTAAAAAGGTAAACTACTCTTTTTTAAATCCTTTTGGTTGTGAGGCCTTTGTCCATATTAATATTCAATGAAAAGGTCTTGTATAAGAATCAGTTGCAGGAAAAGAAACAGGAAAAAGAAAGCAAGGAATACGCGGTTCTTGATGAGATATTTGAAAAAGTAAAGGTGCCTGAAAATAATAATAATCAACAACCCCAGCAGCAAAAACCACCACAACAGCAACAGGCACCTCAAACACCTGAAAGTGGTGTTAGAAGATCTACCAGGATAAGTAGACGCCCTGAACAATACTCTCCTTCATTATATTATTTATTGCTGACTGATTCTGGTGAACTTGAATGTTATGAAGAAGCAATGCAGGTTGAAAGTAGGAAGAAGTGGGAGCTAGCCATGGAAGAAGAGATGGACTCCTTAATGCATAACCAGACTTGGGACTTAGTCAAGTTGCCTGCAGGTAAAACTACATTGCAAAATAAATGGGTTTACAGGCTGAAGGAAGAAGATGGAGGAAAACAGAGGTACAGAGCTAGACTTGTGGTGAAGGGGTTTGCACAAAAGAAAGGTATTGATTTTGATGAAATATTTTCTCCTGTTGTTAAGATGAATTCAATCAGAACTATCTTAAGTCTTGTAGCAGTGGAAGATTTACATCTTGAACAGTTAGATGTAAAGATAGCATTTCTCCATGGAGATTTGGAGGAAGAGATATACATGCAGCAACCAGAAGGATATGAGGTAAAAGGGAAAGAAAAATTGGTGTGCAAGTTAAAGAAGAGCTTGTATGGCTTAAAACAGGCTCCAAGGCAGTGGTATCTAAAATTTGACAAGTTTATGTCTGAACAAGGTTATACTAGATGTGACTCTGATCATTGTGTTTATCTAAAAAGGCAAAATGATGGAAGCTATATTATATTGTTATTGAATGTAGATGACATGTTTGTTGCAGGATCTAACATGCAGGAAATAAATGTGCTCAAAAGAAAATTGGCAAATTCATTTGCAATGAAGGATTTGGGAGCTGCAAAACAAATCCTTGGTATGAGGATAACTAGAGACCGGAAAAATCATAAATTAACACTGTCTCAGAATGAGTACATAGAAAAGGTGTTGAAAATATTTAATATGCACAATGCAAAACCAGTTAGTACACCTTTTGCTAGCCATTTCAAACTTAGTAAGGATATGTGCCCAAAGACCCAAGAAGACATGGATTATATGTCTAAAGTTCCATATGCATCTGCAGCTGGAAGCTTAATGTATGCAATGGTCTGCACAAGGCCTGATATTGCACATGCAGTGGGAGTTGTAAGAAGGTACATGAATAATCCAGGAAAAGAACATTGGATGGCAGTGAAATGGATTCTCAGATATTTGAGAGGTACCACAAATCAAGCATTATTCTTTGGTGGTTCAAACATTGCTCTACAGGGATATGTTGATGCAGATATGGTAGGTGACAAAGATAACAGGAGGAGCACTACAGGATATGTATTTAATGTAGGTGGAATAGCTGTCAGTTGGGTTTCAAAAATCCAAAGTGTTGTTGCACTTTCAACAACAGAAGCAGAGTATGTTGCTGCTACAGAGGCTAGTAAAGAAATGATTTGGTTACAAAGGTTTATGGGTGAATTGGGTAAGAAGCATGATATGGGCGTGCTATACAGTGATAGCCAAAGTGCCATTCATCTTGCAAAGAACTCAGCATTTCATTCCAGGACTAAACACATACATCTCAAGTACCATTTCATACGGTCAGTATTAGAAGATGGAGAGTTGAAGCTAGAAAAGATACACACTAGCCAGAATCCTGCAGATATGCTAACAAAAGTTGTAACCAGGGAGAAACTGAGAATGTGCTCAGTTTCAATTGGTCTTCAAGGATGACGATGAAGATGAGGGACAACCAGGTCCAAAGAGGAGTCATTGTCTAGCAAATGAAGCAGCGGTGGAGTTGCTACAATCAGTCTCCAAGTGGGAGATTGTTGGGTGGGGAGCCTGATTATATTGTTGTCTTTGTATCACAACATTGGACCCCTGTACCTTAAAAGAGGCGGAAACGCTGCCTGTAATTAATTGCTACCGTGGGGGTCTCCAGTGGGGGGGGGGGGCAACGATTTTCGGAGCCCCCCCCTGGCGGGGGTTTTTGGGGGCAGCGCCCCCGAAGCTAAAAAAAGATGTAAAATTGCCTTGTAAAAGTATAGTAATTTCTAGTCAATCTGGGCCGTTCATTAGGCAAATGATATGACTGTAGAAGTTATGTTTAGATTAGGGTTTTTTGCCCTAGAAGGCAACCCCTCACTTTTTATGAGGGCATTGTATTGCGGCTGTGTATTTGTATGTGTATTCTCGGAGTGAGAAATAAAGAGGGAGACTATGAGAGAGAATAGAGGATATTACAGCGGATCCGCTGTAGGTTTTGTCTCTTCATTTTTTCTGGATAATAGAAAGGAAGGACTGGCTGTTCGGGGTGGACGTAGCACAAACTGGGTGAACCACGTATATATGTGTCTCTCTAGTTTTATGTGTTTTGTGTGCTTTTATTTTCCGCATATTTTATGTGTTGCATTGCTCTGCAATATTTAATTTTCTAACAAAGGTGACTAAATATTAAGATTTCTTTCACAAGTTGAGGAAGAATTTTGATGTGAAGAAGACAGAGATATGTCATAAAGAGACATTTCCTAAGGAGAAAAGGAAGGATGTCAATCTTGTCACTCTAGACAAGAAGTCACTACAATCACCACCAGTTGCAGAAGTACTTACATCTAGAGAAGAGACACTTTATACCTTGCAAGATAGTCTTGAGCTCTTGACACTTAGAGTCCCATGCATGATTTAGGAGATGCATGAGGAAGAGGAGGAAGATTCCAGCACTGGTACATTGATAGAAGAGCACCCATCTCTCTTACCAGCAGTTGGAGACACCATTTTCCCAGTTGGAGGAACTCTTGTGTTCTGGCAAGAGGTTCCCACACATCAGATGATCCAATGTATGCATACAAATTCATCACCTATTGTTTCAGTAGATCTTATTGAAATTTATGGGGACATACCATCAGGGCCAATGCATAACCAAGGGTTAAATCAAAATGTTGATTTGAATCAGGAAACTATCATAGCGTAGAGGACCCTTGATCTAATCAAGGAGGAGATGGAAAGCTATCCCAGTCTGTCATTGATGGACTATATTCAACCCTTTGAGTTGAAGTGTGGAGTTTTAGAAAATGGGATGAGCATGATCTTATGTACAATGATTGATTATGAGATAAATATTGTACCATGTTTTGAGACAGCATATGTATTACCCTAGAAAATCTACAATGATGTCACTTAGTAGCAGTGATAATGAAGAGGCCCCATTATTACTGGATAATTCTGAAGTTAGCTTCACTCCTGAGGAAATGGGGTTAAGATGATGAATGGTAGACATCTTGAGATGAGAAATATTTTCTCCTTTCTTGATGACACTTTCTCAATGAGCATCTCACAGCTCAAAGAGATACTTCTACCTATAGTAGAACCAGAACCTCATTGGTTTTGGAAGGGCATGGATGAGAAGAAGGTTTCATTAAGAGATCTCACTGGAGGTGCACTTCAACATTTCATGGGGTGCAAAGTTCTTCATTAGTTTGAGTAGGTTGGTGCCTTACAATGGGAGGATACCAAGTTTCTGCAGAATAAGACCCATCATCCACATTGGGATGAATGGTTGATAGTATGGAGCAAGGGGTTTCCAAACCACTTGCAAATCTATGATATAAGTCATTAAGAAGCATGGCTACGCTGGTTGCTCTTGGGTGAGTACGGATACCACTCAATGAGTCATATTTTGCTGATTCATGCCTTATACATCACTGGAAGAATGCATAATAAAAAGGCATGGTTACTCTAGTTGTTGATGAGAGAGTTTGGACATCACATGTTATATCTTATTTCCATGTATTTACTCTTATTTGTGATATGTCTCATGTCTTTACATGCATTTTTGTTTAGGATGTATCTCATGTTCAAGTATGTACTTGGGGTTGGGAGAAAGTATAACTCTCACATAATGTGGCATAAGGGAGCTTGTTTGTATTATTTTGATGAGACACCTTACTTGTAAATTACTATATTATTGCTCCATGACTTGCATCATGAAAATTCAAGGAGGTAGAAAGAATCCTTGTTGCTATGGTTACTATTGGGAGAGTATGGGTTGAATCCTTCCCATACATTTCATGACATTTTTGGAGGATGGCAACAAGAGGCCTTACAACGTTGGCTTCTATTGGGTGATTATGGTCATTGTACATGGTATGATGATGATGTGATGGTTCAGAAATATGCCTTGTTAAGGTGGCTTCTTGAGAGAATATGGCCACTACATTTGTTACAATGATGATGTGGTATGGAAACAAGAAGCATTTTTGTGGTAGCTTCTTTTGAGACAGTATAGCTCTCTTACTTATTTTCATGATGATCTAGCATGGCAGTAGAAGGCTTTGCTGCATTGGTTGTTATTGGGAGAATATGGTTTGGCACTTTGGTCTACCCATATGTATCTATTTCTTCTTTTGCATAATGTTGGAATGACGATTGGAACCAACAAGGCCAACAAGGCTAAAGATGAGGGCATGTCAATGCTCAATGTACTTCATGAAACATGGGATGAAGAGATATATTGTGAGATGGAGCTTTTCCTTTGTGGTAAGAACCAATTTGTTTTATGTATCTCATGTATTAATTATGATGTTGGACATCATATGATTGTCACTTGGTACTTCATGGTGGAAGAAGGACATCCAATCATACAGTTGGAGGTCATTCTATACATTCTTGAGAGACAATTTTGGAACCAAACATGCATGACACATTGCAGCAAATGGAGGAGGCCTTCCTTATGTGGATTCCGTTTGGAGGGAAAGGGATGTCTTATGTATCTAATTTTGCAGTTTCTTGAGGACAAGCAACATTTTTTCGGGGAGGGTTGTAATATTCCCAAATTTTTACTTGATATTTGGAATATTAGAGTTCTTAATTTTCTTAATAAATTAAGTAAATAAAAAGGTGGACGGACCCATAATCCTAAAGATGAATAAATATCCACTTTTTATGTGTGAATTTGGATTCAGTAAGCCTAGATCTACATAATGACGTAGTGGAGCCACTACTAATATGAATGGAATTGGAGATCATGTCTCATTAATGAGATAGATCATGGAGGTTGATACAGTCAACTAAGATCTTGGAAGAAACCAAACAGGAGATCATGGACCATTCATGATGAGATGATCGAGGAAGTTGTGCAATTAATGCACACATGATGGAGAGGGTGTACATTGCACCTAGACGTGATGGATGAATTGGATAGATAGCGCAGTCAAACAAGGAATACCTTGTCCACATGCACAGAGTAGTTTCGATGAGGGCCAAGGCATGCGAAGGCTCATAAAATATATAAAGGAGATGAAAGAAACAATGAAAGCAGGATATTTATTATGGATTTTGAGGCTTGTTTAGATCTGGAATTTTCATGTGACATTCATTGTTTTCTTGGGCTATTTAGCAAAGATTGCAAGTGTTGTTTAGCAAAGGGTGTTCCTGGTCGGGAATCCCACCTCTTTCTTTGAGTAGCTCTAGAGAGAGGGTTGTACATCATTCTACATGAGGCATTGGTGCCATATACCTTTTCCTACTTTCTACAAAACATCCATATTCAAAAATTGTACATTTCTAAAGATCAATTTGGAAGGTGGAGGTTGTCTTCAATATTTCAGCTGGAGAGCCAGTGTAGGTTTATTCCTATCACCTTGGGCTTGTAGATCAGCATTCCCAGGGCTTCATTTCAGATCTAGCATTAGGCCAGAATTTATTGACCTCCTAGCAGAAGTAATTCCTTCCAGAGTTACGTTGTCCATTATTGCAGATCCAAAGGAGGAAAGAAGTTGTTAGCATTTCAGCTAGTAATCCTGTGAGGGATCATCCTCTCACCTTGCCATCAATATTTCCATCAGCCTGGAGTCTATGTGGTAACAAGGATGCCAAATTTTAAAGATTATCATGAAGGTATATATCAGGGTTGTGCTGAAGGGAAGCATACAAGGGGACCATTCCCCTCAAGTGTCACAAAGACATCTAATATATTACAATTGATACATTTTTATTTATCTGGTATGTTGTCTGTGACATCCTTGGGAGGATGTTCCTATTACATGACTTTTATAGATGACTTCTCTCGCAAGACCTGGATATATTTATTGAAGAATAAGGACGAGGCATTCAAATGGTTTGTAGCTTCAAGGCCTTGGTGGAAAATAAAAATGAGAAGAAAATCAAAATTTTGAGGATCAACAATGGGACCGAGTACAAGTCAAATGAATTCAATGAATTTTGCAGGGAAGCTGGCATTAAGAGGGAGATCACAACTATGTATACTCCTGAGAAAAATGGTTTTGTTGAGAGTAAAGAATAGGACCATTGTGGAAGCTACCTGTGCAATGCTATATGACCAATTTATTCAGAAGTTTCTTTGGGGAGAAGCTATGAACACTATTGTCTATGTTCAAAATAGATTCTTGTGTTCCACTTTCGACTCCAAAAATCTTGAGGAAGCCTTCTCTAGTAAGAAGCCTCATGTATCCCACTTTAGAGTTTTTGGAAGTCCTGTTTACTTTCATGTGTCAAAAGAAAAGAGAAGCAAGATGGATGCTTCTAGAAGGAAGGGAATTTTTGAGGGCTATAATGAAACTTCGAAGGCATATATAATTTCTGTGCCTGGTCAAAGAGAAGTGAAGATATGTCATGATTTCGCCTTCAATGAAGATGTCACCCTCAAGAAAGTAAGAAATCCTCCTAGCTCAAAGGAAGACAAAGAAGAAGAATAAGTTGGAAGGCAGAAAGAACTGAAGGATGAACCTATTCCCGATGTTGAAGGACTGATGGATCATATTGATCCGCCTCCTTCTTATAAGAGGAGACCCTCATCTCTCAAGGACACTATCAAGGATGTGGAGAGACATGTTGCCCCGAGAGGAACATTTTGTGAAGGAAAGAAGTTGAATAGGTACCAAGGGTATGTAACATCCATGAGTACAATTGTACAACCTAAGCCCAGATAATTTGAAGAAGTTGTAAAGCATAAATTTTGGGAGGATAGTATGCTTGAATAATATGAGTCCATTATGTAGAATGATGTATGGGAATTGGTCCTAAGCACTGAGGAAAAATTTGTTTTCACATCGAAATGGCTCTTCAAGATCAAGCAGGGAGCTGATGGAAGTGCTGAAAAGTACAACGCAATATTTTTTGCTTGAGACTTCTCTAAAAAAGAAGGCATAGATTATGATGATATATTTTCACCTGTCGCCCACTATAACACCATATAATCTATAATTTCCCTTGCTGCAACGCAAGGATTGAATCTCCATCAGATGCATGTGAAGACTTCTTTTCTACATGGTTCAATAAAGGAAGAGGTTTATGTGGAGCAATCTTTGGGGTTCAAATTCCAAAATAGAGACACCTGAGAGATGAGATGAGGTGGGAAATGTGGATAGAGATCAATAACAAGATCGATACACACATCAGAGATTGTTGTTCTCTCTATGTCCAGGATGGCATGAGTCCAACACCTTGATCTGGGATCAAGTCTAATGAGGTTCCACCCTCTAAACTAACTTCGGGTTAGTAAGCAAACTTCAGGTTAGTATGTGACTCTTTTTTACTCTATTAAGGTTTTACCCTCTACGTTGACTTCGGGTTAGCGAAGTGTGATGTCTTTGTGACTCAATCCAATTTGTTTGACCTTGAGCTAGAAAATCATGTAATAAAAGGATCATGTAGGAACACATGATGATAGTACATGATGGTACTAATCACTAGATGGCACATGTGGATAGATGGAGTTCTCATTAGTTGAGAGGGAGTGTTAATTTTTGGAAAATAGGTCCAAAATCCATGTTGCTCTACTCATATCATGATGATTATATTTTTTTTGGATTCCTCTTTCGAAGAGGTGGAATATTGATCTAAAAATAATCTTCTTTGGATGAGAAGAACATATATTTTGATTTTATTTTCGACACATGTGAAGGTCAACCAAATTTGTAATTTAGGCTCACAAGCCCTACAAATGTGTCACACACACATGTTGATAGATATAAATTGGAAAGAGATGATGTCCATTTAATCATCATCTCATCACACGCATTCCTCATCATCTGATTGGTTCATACTGCCTAGAAGAGGCATCTTTCTCTCCCACCTGTGAATATGACTGCCAGAAATTTGGATGCCAGAAATATGGATGATGTCGGATATGGATACCAGAAATGGATGCCGGTAATATAGATGCCAGAAATATGGATGCTGGAAATATGGATGCCATAAATGGATGCCAGAAATATGGATGCCTGAAATATAGATGATGCTAGAAATGGATGCCGGAAATGGAAGCCGAAAATCTAGATGAGGGATTATTTTGTTGACTTCCGTTGAATTTTGGATCTGTCTTTGAGGTGTGTGTGTGACACTTATGGAAGGATGATTTAGTTGTTGGAGAAGTTGGTTTGACCAAATCAAGGCTCTGTTAGCTGGGGCATCATGTTGACTATTGTAACAAACATAGAAGAAGAATCTTGATACATTATTTGGCTTATCTTCTATTAATCTATTATTATGTTCTATCAGCATTTTACTTTCATGATTATTTGATTGCTAAATTGAATTGGGCCTATAAGAAATATTGAATTAAAACTACAATAAGCATAAAATATACCATTGTTATGTAAAATTAATAGAGTGATACACATGTTATGAAGTGGAAGCGCATCTGGAACAGTGTTAATTAGGTGTGACAGAGTGTGCTAATGCATGTTGAGGATTTTTATGGATTACTAGGGAAACACAATCGAGCACTATGTCAAAATGCATGGAAGTGAATGAATATGAGGGTGTGTCTTGGAGTTTCAATGAGTTCTATATAACATTCCAAGGAGGGAGTGACAAGGTATGTTAAGAATTAGTAAGTTGTGCTAGGGAATAACATGGCCTGTCAAGAAGTGCCAGAGTGTGCTATGAAGCTCTATTGTGTGTTGACATGTGCAAAATAGTTCCTAGACATGCAAGATGCTAAGGCGCACTAGGATGTGTAGGATTATAGAGTATGACAGTATGTGTCAAGGAGTATCAAGGAAAAAAAAAGAAAGAACCAAGCTAAAATGCAAGGAAATGAACACATAAGAGGGTTAATAAGTAAGGACTTTATATTTTTCAAAAGGGAATGCTAGGCACACTAATAATAGGTTCCAATACATGCCAAGTTCCAAGGTGTGTAAAGTGCTCCTGTATATTAATGCACACCAAAGTGTTCCAGGGCATGCTAGGGACTACAAGGCATCCCAAAACATGCTAGGAGAGTGTTATGCTATGCTAGTGCTTGCCAACCTGTGCTTAGGTGTCCTATTCATGGCAAGATGTTTTAGGTACAAATATTTTCTAAGACATGCGAGGTGCCAAGGAATGTTAGTGTGTTCCAAAGCATGTTAATATGTGCCTTGAGTGTTGAGGAGTGTTACATCTCTCTCATTAATAGAATTGAAAAATCTTTATTATGTATTAAAAATATATAGTTTCTACACACACTAGGGGAACTTTATCTAAATGGAATTTGTTAGATTATAAACCTAATAGATATTAATCATTTATTGACTCATAGGAAAACTATATTCTCATTACTTGAGGGAAATGATACACACTAATTACTTCTTAACAAATCAACTGACTCTAACCACTATATGGCCTTGGGCACATAATGAAAAATACTCCACAACAATGGTATTAAATCGTTATCTTTTGACAAAAAATATAGCAACATGCACATACAGTCATCAAAAAATCATTGGAATGATCAATGATGAACAAAATTATTCGACCATCACCAAAAGTAACCAAAAAGAGAATTGGTGAGGGTCAATAAAATATTATCACTAGAAGTGTCACCAAAGAAATAATTAGTGACAGGCCTTTAATAAACCTCACCAAAAGTGCCACTGAAAATGGCTTTGGTGACAAACCTTAAAGGACTGTCACTATATGCACTTACAACAATGCTTTTTTAAGGACTGTCACAGTATGTGACATTGGTGACGGACCTTAAAGGTCTGTCACATGCATGACCCTCACCAATGTCCTTTTTTATTATATTGAAAATTACACAAAACTACTAGGAATCACAACTTTTTTCATCTACTTGATTTGATGTGGATTACTCACATTGACTCAATCAACCACTAATGCCACTTGAATTTTTGATATTTTCAACTTTAATTAGCTTCTATAGGTCATGCAAACGTTTCTGAACATAAACCAAAACCTATTTCGATCAATAATTTTGCCACAACACAAAAATTAACTGAGCAACGTGAGAAATTCTAAGAAAAAATCGTGAAAATACTCAGTCACTCCCACAACTCACCTTCTATGTGGCTGGAACTCCTTAGTCGCTCCCATGGGTCTGCATGCCAACAATTGGAGCTTTCAAACACTCTCATAGGCATGGATCCATGCGTTTATGGCTAAGGATGGAAAAAACCCATGGATCTTCAGCTGGGAAGCTTGACCAGTTGATTGAACACCTTCTTCTGCATATGATGACACCTAGAAATATTTGTGACAAGTATACAAGTGATGACATAGGCCAAGAAAAATTAAATGAAATGAAATACTAATTCTGCCAATATCAACATCAAGACCAACACCTCCAACTCATCAAACAACAAATTCAACCTGTATAAATAGCTCGAGCACCTGTAGAATAATCTCCAACTCTTATAGCTTCATCTCCAAGTCGTGTAGCATCATCATCATAGCATCCAAATTCCTACAACACTGGTGGAAGCACCTCCAACACAAGGATACACTACTCAACACATATAGCATCAATACAGTGTGTACAAGACATATAGAGAAATGAAACATCTAGAGAAACACTTCAACTTCCTCCAAAAGGAACATCTCCAATCAACATAACATGCCAACATCAAACCAATCACACATGTTAAATCCATCTCTACTCAGCCTCCAAAATGCCTCCACTAGGTCTAGTCATAAGTATGTTGAAAACAATGCCAACTAACAATACCATCAAGGGAAGCACACATCACCAAACAATCATCACATATGCATATGAACATCAACACCAAGAGTTTTTTCAAATCAGTGCAAACACTACAATTCCAAAAAAATATGTCCCCCTTTTTCATCAATGGAAAAGGGACATACAAACACTAAAGTAAAATTTCAATAATGTCTCAGATGAGTGAAGGACTCCCCCTGTCATAATCAACACCATGCATCACAAGACCGATGTAGACCAAAAACAGGAACCTCAGTTTCCAATCATGTCTCTAGATAATTCCATACCAACTCTAAAGACTAAACATGCTCCCCCTATGCTTGTAATGGAGCTTCAACAAGCCTCCTTTCTAAGAGCAAGAGACTACTACTTATGGACCATGAATCCAAATAATGTTTGACATGATATACAATAAAGTACAATACTTCATGGAGAAAATACAGAGTTGTGACAAGTACATAAGACTGACATATGAATCCTCTACACTTATCACCAACCATGATTCTATGGACCCAATTTTACATCATGCACCCGATGAAGTGGGTCTGCATTAATGATATACAACATAATACATGATTTGGACTTCCATTTACCCATACATAGTTCAATACATAGTAGAAACCATGGCTCTCTCCATGATAAATACACCCAAGAGATGACAAAATGAAAATACATGTCTTTTACATCTACACACAATGGTGCTTTCTTCTGTACATGCCCAAAACATGACATAACATGAGTACACAGAATTAATGAGCATCAATATATGCTACATATAGAAGCAACAATAAATGGAATATGTGGCATTTGCATCAAAACATAATATGTTCATGAAATAACATAATCTCTCAATGTGTAGCAGCAACATAGGGTCATCAAATCCACATCATGACAGGAAACAATCTCTCCATATATAAGAAGCCATTTGAATCAACATGATTCAACCATCTGAATATCCAACACATCATAAGCAACATCATGATCTCTCTCTCCATGAAATTGAAACATATAATTTATTCGTCTAAAATATATCAGCAGCATGCATGATTCATCTAGAAGTGGAAACACAAGAAATTAGGTACATAAACGCTATATGATCCAATCAGCAAAATGTGATAGAAGTAATAAAAATAGTCATGCATAAAACAATATCAACATTCGTAAAATCCATTAGGAATCACATATGCTCCCTTTGAATGTGTAATCCTCCATCACACCTTTTCCATGTGCATTAGACAACCATATGTCTATCATACCTCCAATAACATCGTAATAAATCAACATGCAGTTGCACCAAAAACCATCAGTAAAAATATAGTTGAAAGATAACCTATGAACGCCACAATTGTTGAAATTTGCAACAAGAAACAATGAAATTGGCATCCAAAAACAACATGATAACACATGCACTAATGTGGGACCATAGGTCACATAATGATGGGTCCTACCGATACATTAGTGTGCAATCAAATTTATTAAATAAATTGGAAATGTATCTAATTTAATTTTCCTTTAATTAAATTGGAAAATAAATTGTAATCTTATCTCATAAACACATGTGATAGTTAACTAAGTGTGATAGACTCAGATAGCTCATGAATTTCGAGTTGAGGGTAGTTGGTGAGGCATGCAAAGTGATTATATTAGTTTTTTGAGTCCAAGTTGCAACTAGTGCATTAGATTAATGCATGAGAAATTTGTTAACTCAATTAAGTGAGTTAAAAATAGTCTAACTAGTTGTAACTGGTTGTTGCACTACTAAGAGGTAAAGTGAATTAAATCAGATTTAATTCACATGCAGTGCTCTGTCGAGTGATTAATGATTTACTATTAATAGTTGTGTGCATGTCAGTTCTGATGGAGACCGAGTTGAGAGAAAGGTTAAAAGGAAGATAACTATCATTTGTATTTTTAGAAAACTTCCAAGATGCAGTTAAAACACCACAGGATTTCACATGATACTAGTGTAGTCAAGGAAGGCTGAAATTCCTAAAGAATAGGGATTTGATTCCACAGGGATTACGTGAGCAAGGCAGGCTGAGCAGAGGCTTAGAATTGTCTAAGTACTAGCCCAATTTTTTCCATATTAGTGTGAGACAGTCAAGATAGTGTAACAGACTCTTGTGAGAAGAGTGCATTGTATTGTTTCATGATTCCTTGGTTCATTATAAAATAGAGATAGAGGGGTTTTGAGCAGCAAGATTTCCCCTGTAAAAATATATGTGTTGTGGATTGATTTGCTTCTTTAATTTAATTGGTGTGATTGTGCAATCATGTTTAATTTCTGTAAAATTAATTGTAGAAGGATTCAATATTTTTCTCTAGTATATTTCATGATCAGGATAAATCCATTGGAATACATATTGTTTGTGTAATTTCTACATTTTATCATAGCACCAAAAATCACAATAATGCAGAAGAAATTGAGTTTGTGTTGAACATTATTCAAACTGGAAGATACCTTCGTTAGTGCGACAAGCTAATCAAGATAGCTTTCAATGGATTCATATTGTAATATTCACTCGAGGGAATTTCTAATTATATTGCATGGAAATAAATAATGGAGGTAGTTTTGGAGGACAACAGGTTTAAAGAATTAGTTGATACTGATATTCCCAAGCCCGCAATAGCAAACACCGCTCTTCTTGAT
This sequence comes from Pinus albicaulis, assembly GCA_034641835.2. Taxonomy (NCBI): domain Eukaryota; kingdom Viridiplantae; phylum Streptophyta; class Pinopsida; order Pinales; family Pinaceae; genus Pinus; species Pinus albicaulis. The sequence goes on along the minus strand of JAXQQM020066736.1, from coordinate 34,434 downwards.
GCCTGGAAAAAGAAGGTAGCAAGGGAGAGGAGGATATTGTTAGAGGGAGTTCGATATCACATTGTCTCACATCTCCACAGAAAAGCGACTCCACATGCAATGTGAAAGGCCCTGAAAAATATCTTTTAGAACATTAGCAACCAAAGAAAGTTGGCATTGAAGGACAAGCTCACGAAAATCAAGAGGGAAGAGAGACAGATAGTACCAACATACTTGGCGAAGATCACTCAATGTCAAAATGAGCTTGGAAGTGTTGGTGTGTCAGTAGAAAATGATAACTTGGTGAGCCTATAACTTCTAGGCCTTCCCAAGAGCTAGCATAGTTATCAGTACTCTATCAATGGGAGGGAGAAGCTACCAAATTGAGAGCAACTTTGGTTGGATTTGGTACAAGAAGAATTCACGCGGAATACCAGGAATGGATCCTCATCCAAGACTAATGATGAGGAAGATTGTGCCTTGGCCAATAAGGAAAATAAGTTTGAGGGAAATAAATCCCAAGGTGAAGTGGGAAAGAAACACTTGTCCAAGATCAGATGCTTTCACTATCACGATCATGGGAACTATGCTACAAATTGTCCAAAGAACAAAAGCAAGAAGGAGCCTGCAGTTGCAGTAGGTGAAGCATTTTCTTCACAATTTGAGCTTAATTTTACTTTAATTGCATGCATGGCCAACACTGTAATGGGATTCATGTGGTATCTAAATAGTAGTGCCTCATTCCATATGGCAGGGAATAGAGATCTCTTTAGTGACTTGTAGGAGAAGGACCTCCAGCAGAGTATAGATATTGGAGATGAAAAGAGATATAGCGCTACCAGCATAGGTACAATTACCTTTCAAAGGGAGAATGGCTCCCATCTCAGACTAGCGGATGTTTTGAATGTTCCATGCCTAAGGAATAATCTTGTCTCTATAGTGGTATTGGAAGAACGTTGTTATGAATTAATTTTTAGAAAATGAAACTTTTCCCTTAAACACATAGCCATGGGACAAGTGAAGCAGATTAGTGCTAGAGTCAAGAAATTTTATTCTCTAGAGGTTGAGGATGCATGCAAGGATTTGAGGAGAAAAGTAATGGTTAATGACTTGGTGGTTGAGAGGGAGAAATTATCTCTCAACATGCAGCCTTAGAAGCAGTCTCATAAGCTTGTGGAGCAACCAAAATTGGAGATGTAGAGAGGATACTGAGTGGAAGAGTCCACTCAAGCAGAGACCGCTAGGTGGGGGAAATTTATAGCCATAACGGTAGAGGGAGTACATGTAGCTATACCTCAAGGTTTGAGGGGAGGCGATGTGCATAATTAATCCCAAGAAGAAATTTTGCAGGGTTCATTGAGATGGTGTTTCTCATGGACCAAACCTGGCTATGATGTGCCCACAATATAGTAGTAGCAGGAAGGATCGGTTGGATTGATGTAGTTAGATTTCAGGAGGACATAAATCAGAGTGACAGGTGTCAGATACTAGAACACATATCAGATTTGGGAGCAGTGTAAAGTTCATGGATGCAGATGTCAGAAGTGTAGAGAGTCCAATAGACATGTGCAATAGCTAGCAGTAGTTAGAATACTCTGATGACAAATGCATTATACTGATTCAGTTGTTTGGAGGCTATTCAGTTTCACAAGTGTTGCATTCAAGAGTTTCATGTGCGAACAACACTAGAGAAGTGTTGCATTCAAGAGTTGCATGTTGCATGCAAGAGTTGCATGTGCGCATGAAAAAAAATTCCAAAGGTATCGGATAGGGACAAATTTATTCTTTTCTTGCTGAGAGGGAGTGTTGAAATTTGCAACAAGAAACAGTGAAATTGGTATCCAGAAACAACATGACAGCACACACACTAGTGTGGGACCAGAGGTCACAAAGTGATGGGTCCTAGTGATACATTAGTGTGAAATCCAATTTATTAAATAATTTGGAAATGTTTCTAATTTAATTTTCCTTTAGTTAAATTGGACAATAAATTGTAATATTATCTCATAAACACTTTTAACAGTTAATTGAGTCTGATAGACTCAGTTAGCTCATGAATTTTGAGTTGAGGGTGGTTGGTGAGAGATGTAGAGTGATTCTATTAGTTTTTTTGAGTCCAAGTTGTAGTTAGTGCATTAACTGAATGCATGAAAAATTAGTTAACTCAAATAAGTGAGTTAAAATCAGTCTAACTAGTTGTAACTGATTGTTGCACTAGTGAGAGGTCAAGTTAATTAAATCATATTTAATTCACTTGCAGTGATCTATCAAGTGACTGATGATTTACTATTAATAGTTTCATGCATGTCAGTTGTAATGGAGACCTAATTGAGTCAGAGGTTAAAACTGATTGCATATGAATCTCGTAAGTTAAAATATCATGAGCAATGATATTCAGCCTATGATTTAGAGCTGACTCTGATGGTGCATGCCATCCAAGTGTGGAGACACTACTTACTTGGGAAAATATTTGTGTTGAAGATAGATCATAACAGTTTAACCAACTATTTCAAACAAGCTGATTTAAACTCCCGACAAGCAAGGTGGAATGCCTTCTTGAACTAGTTTGACATTGACATGCAGCATGTAAAAGGAAATGAAAACAGGGTTGCGGATGCATTAAGAAGAAAGCTGCATAACATCTATGAATTATATGTTAACCAAGTTGAATGCAGATTCCTAGATCAAATCAGAAAAGAAGCAGGAAAAGATCCTAAATATAAATTTTTGTGGCAGCAAGCACAGGAATCTAAAAGGAAGGTTGGGGGATTATGAAATCAACCAAGATGGATTGCTGGTTTTCAAGAAAAGGATAGTCATCCCAAATAGAATGGAGTTGAAGACTCTAATATTGGATGAATATAATAGAAGCAATTATGCAGGGCATTCTGGATACCAAAAGATGTTGACAACAATAAGAAAGGATTACTATTGGTTGGGTATGAGAAAAGATATAACAACCTATCTAAACAAGTGTCTAGAGTGCCAGCAAGTGAAAGTAGAACACCGACATCCAGCTGGGTTAATGCAGCCTATACCAATTCCACAATGGAAATGGGAAGTGATTTCATTGGATTTCATCACTAGACTACCAAGATCAAAAAGAAGTAATGACTTTATAATGGTAGTAGTGGACCGATTGAGTAAATCGGCACACTTCATACCAGTTCAGTCCACCTATAAGACAGTACAGATAGTAGATTTATTTATGCGGGAACTTTTCAGACTGCACGGCATTCCTAAGACTGTTATTTTAGATAGGGATGTAAAATTTACATCAGCTTTTTGGAAATCACTGTTTACGGGTTTAGGGACTCAAGTTAATTTCAGCACTGCGTATCATCCACAAACGGACCGGCAAATAGAACGAGTAAATCAAGTGCTAGAAGACATGTTTAGAATGTATGATATGCAGCAACCGACTAAGTGGGAAGAATATTTACACTTAGTAGAATTCCCATAAAATAACGGTTATCAAGAATCATTAAAAATGAGTCTGTTTGAAGCCCTATATGGGCGACAGTGCAGAACTCCTATCAGTTGGGGTAGTCCTGAGACCAAGCTCATGTTGGGACCAGACATGTTAGCCGAAATGGAATTAGAAGTGAAGAAAATCAGACAAAGTTTAAAAGCAGCCCAAGACAGGCAAACAGTGTACGCAGATAAAAAGAGATCATATCATGAATATGAAGTGGGAGATCATGTGTATGTAAGAATTAAGCCAAAGAAGAGTATGATAAGATGGGCATCTTGTGCAAATATAGCTCCTAGGTTTTGTGGCTCTTTCCAAATACTAGAAAGAGTAGGGCCTGTGGCGTATCGCTTGGCCCTTCCCAGCCATATCCGGGTGCATAATGTTTTTCATGTATCATTACTAAAACAATATATTCATGATTCAAGACATATAATCCATTGGCAGAACATTCAGGTAGAGGGTAAACACAATAACTAAAATATTATATGCTAAAGAGTTATGTAAACTAATACAAAGTCTATTTTGTGCAAGTAGAACCAGATGAAGAATTTCTGGTCGAGCCCCACAGTATAATCGATCGGAGGGAAATCATGCTTCGGAAACGAGCCATCGCCCAGGTTAAAGTGCAATGGAAGCACTTTGGCCTGGAAGAGGCCACCTGGGAGGATGAAAGTTTTGTGCAGGAAGCATATCCTGAACTTTTTGCTGACATGGAGTAAGAACACCGGGGATGGTGTTCTCTTTTAGAGGGGGAAAACTGTAACCATTGTCTTATTTGTTGACAAATTGTTAGGTTGTTGTTAAGGGTTTTTAAACATTATTGTTATTTGTTAAAAACAGAATATTTGAATAGAAATTAATTTAGTGATGAGGAGAGAGTACCTTGAAGTGGTTCCTCCTTGACAGTAAGCAAGTAATTCAGTGGAGATTCATTGAACAAAAAAATAGTTCAACGATTGTCAAGAAACCATGGAATAAACCAGATATTTCGGGAGTTTTGGGGGTTACGATTTGAAGGTTAAAGGAATTTTCGTAAAGTAAATCCTTTGAAGGAAAAATTACGAGAGGAAATTTGTTCCCAGAATTGGAAGGTGGGCCGAATTTGTCCGAGATTCTATTCAGTTTTTGTATTCAACGTAGACTCGGACTTGGAACGTAGGGGGAGCATTGGAGGACGTAATCGCCTCACTCGCGGAAGGAGGCAATCCAAATTATTGATCAGAATTAAGTACGGATGAGTGGAATTCTATTTTTCGAGTAGTAGTATAATATGTTTCTTTTTTTCTAAATTATAGATAAAGAGGCGAAGATACAATGAATTGAATGATTTTATATGTTTGAAATTTTACGGACGGAAATAAAATCTCATAAAGGTTATGCGAAGTAGGAAAGATTTATTTTACATGCTCTACATATGTAACTAACATTAAAGAAAAATATATAAATCTGATGGAGTATGGTCCCCATTAACATCAGTGCTTGAAGGACTATTAGCCAAGCTTCTATGACCAGATTCTGGGTTGGTCGTCCTTCAAATCCTATGATATTACACAGACAAACCGTGGTTTGGTCATGAATTAGAGTTAATAAATCTAGCATACCTGAGTTAAAATGAAGAGACTAAGATGCTAGCAGGCTTATGTTGTTAGGGTTCTTCATGTAAGTAACTAGAAATACTAACATAATAATGTAAAGTTCACAACCCTCATTAGCTAAAATCGAACAGAAAAGAACAAACCCTCTGTGAGGGAACAAATAGAGAAACTATAACGCATGCATCAACAGTGAGGTGTAAGAGACAGTATAAGTAAAAGAAGAGAGTTAAACAGAGATTGCAAGTGTAAAAGCTTTCAAGCTATCCAAATATTTCATACACCGTAGCAGTAGAACCAAAAATATAACTTCATGCATGTTCAGTAGAGACTATATATATATATATATATATATATATATATATATGATGAGAAATAGGTATCAGCAAACTATTTATATATATTTACTACTGTCAAATCGAAACTCCTGACATATGTCTTCATATGCATTTATCAATACAGTATTGTAAACCATTGGCGCAGATATGAAATCCAGAGTCATATTATACAAATAATAGTGGAAAATAAATTCATAGTTGTTGTTCACCTGAGACAGAGAATCAAAAACAAGTTTATACACAAGAAAGGCCTATGGCCGTAACATAAATCCTTCCAACTAAAACTCTAAGGAAATTATTATAGCTCGAAGGCCAAAATTATCACCAGCCGCCTATGGCCAAGGGTTTAAACCCTAAAGCTTGGACAGGGGTACCTGTTAGAGTGTTGGAATGCCAGTTAGCTACTCTGAAACTGAATGGCTCCATGCAATCCTCAAAGATTGAAAATCTATTTCGCTTGGGTAATTAAAATCTATTACCTGCCAAAGTAAAGAAGCTAAGTTAGTTAAAGAGATTGAATTAATGAAATAAACTCTACTACTCTATTTAATCGAGTTATTAAACCAGAAACAGTGAAATAGGGAAGAAAACCAGAATGCTTCTGAGCGATACCTGTCGGCTATGCCAGATAGAGAACACATGCCGAAAACTAGAAACTTCAATGAGCCAATGTACAAAAAGGATAAAGAAAATAGAATATAAGTATTTAACATAGGTAATAAACCCGAAAACTAAACACGTAGCAAAGGAAGTAAGGGTTGCAGGTAATCAAAAGATACAAATGAACCATTTCATTCTTTTACAGACAGCTTACAGGGTTTACCAATCAACAAGGGACGCGAAGCTTTCACCGAGGCATCGGGCCACCATAGAACAAGTGCCATGAAGCCTAGAAACTAGATGGAGAGACCTTGATACAGTAGAGCCGACTTCCAGAACTTTGTTTCGAAGTAATGCGGATGAAAATCAGTTACAACACTAAAGTCATTAGCTCAACCCTAATGAGTTTACACCGTCGGATCTAATCCAAGATCAACGGTGGATAGAAAGCTAGATGTCAATCCAAATCAAGTCAAGTGCATGCCGACTGCCCAAAGAATCAAAATAGATATACGTAGCAGTACCATAGTACCTCTATAAGTTAAGCGAATTGAATACAAATTATGCTGTCGAGTTATTGGATATGGCACGAAATATGATGTCAAATTAAATAAGTATTATATGATTGATACCATGGCATATGGTCTATGGATGCAATGCCTGTATATCATGTATAAACATAAGTTTTAACTAAAGAGCCAATGCGTGCATAGACATATCTTAGTTCCACATTATGTAAACAATGCTTTTTATAAGCAATGATTAGAAGGGTTGCAATTATGAACTGAATTCTTTTAAACAAAGGACTAATGCTTAGTAGATTATGGTAATACTATGACAGGTATAACTTAGATGTATGGTAGATAGTAATTTTTTTTTTTGCTGTTGTCATTTGTGTAATATGGGTGAATGTTACAAAAGTAGAATAAATTACACATAATATAATATCAATAATATTATTTCTTGTCATCTCTATATGAAATAATGAAAAAAAAAAACATATATCTCTTGTAGTAAAAAGTTTTTTTTTTTTTACTCATCTCCATATTAAGTAGTGAAGAAAGTACATTTTTCCCCACACTAAAAAGTAAATTATTACTAATTTTAATTTGTTAATTAAAATTATTATTTTACTATTTTTAAATACAATTTTAAGTGAGAACATCTCTCCCATACTATATTATAGAGCACCTCTTGGTAGAACAAGAAACAATACAATCAATTTAAAAATAACACAAAGGGAAGTTTTGAAGATTTTGAGTAGTAAAATGTTAAAATTTTGATAAACATGTTTTGTTTTATATATCATTTTCAAATTGTGGTTACTATTTTTGTTTATCCGAATTTAAGTTTGGTGTATCTTTAGTATATTGATGATGATGGTCACATTAATGTAATTCAAATTGGATTAGTATTATAAATTTAAATTACTTATTAATATTAAAGAATGGATTTAATGGTTAAAAAAAAAACTCTAACTGTAGAGATTTAGTTCAATTGGTTGATGACATCATTTTCATGGCATTGGCAATGATCCAACATATTGTATAGGTTCACATTTCAATTTGTTTAGGACCAGGTGCTTTTATTTACTTTGCATTATTTAAAAATAAAAAATAAATGTTCCTCGGCCTTCATATTCATTTACTTTGCATCATTTTAAAGCATAAAATTTCAATGTTCTCCATCCTTCCTATGGGTTTAAGGGCCCTAACCCAACCTTTTGGTGCAAAATTTACTGATTTTTCTCATAATTCACTTATGCAACAAAGATCCCGTAACCATGGTGAAAGACCCAGGACCCATTGGTTGTGGATAAGAGTTTCTAATGACACTCCACCCAAAGGTGGGTGGAGACCTTGTCTATGGCACTTAAGTTCAATGTCTTTCTTTAGGACCTAATGTCATTTTCTCCTTCCCTTGGCAATTAAAATTTCCTTGTTATCTAATCTAGGTGTGCATAAAATACTAATTAGTGCTACCCATATCCATAATCAATGGCCAAGGAATGCCTACAAGATCATATATGGAGGTTAAAGGACTCATTGAGAATGCTTGATCTTGAGAAAATTAATATAGTTTTTAGATACATAATTTAAATTCCCTAACCATGGTTAAGGTTCAGAACCTATTTGTAGTACATAAAATTTCCTAGCGAGGCACATATCCAACCTAGTGGAAAAAGGTCCCTAGAGAGTATTCATCTTTTGATTCAAGGCCTTGTTCGTGTTGCTTCAACTTGATAAGGTTTGTTACTACATAAGACCCTTATTTTCCTTTCCTAACTAATGATATATGCCTTTATACCTAATTTTTAATGTTTACTAATATAGTCATTAGAGTTGATTACATCTCCCAGGGACCGATGAGCTTTGAAGATTTCATGGCGACCTAGGGTTTTGTGTAGGTTTATGTTTTCCTTTTCACATGCAACAATACTTAGCACCGACTTCAATTTCTGGTAGAACTGTCACGCATGCAACCTGTTGCTAGGGTTATAGATGTCAGGAAAAATAGGGTGGGGGGTGGGGAGGGGGGGGTGGGGGGGCGCGTAAGAGACCCCCTCCGTTCTCAGTCTCCTTCTAAAATGGTAGCTGCTGCTATGGATCCTATGGATGTCCCCTTGGCATCGGTTCAAGGGATTTCCCCAGAAACTATCCCTTATCCATTGAGGTCGGATGTTATCCCAAAGGGAGGGGTCCCAACCTCTTCCATCTGTATCCCAAAAGCCGTAGAAAGGCCCAAGATCCTCCTAATTGCACATAGGATTAATGGAAAAATACAATTCATGAAGGACCATGCATTGATCTGTAAATTCATAGGAATTGTGCCCATAGAAAAGGCTCTTCGTGTTTGGATCGCAGCTAAATGGAAACCGAAGGGGCACATAGATCCACGGCTAGGACCCAAAGGCTTTCTCAACATTATCTTCACCTACCGAGAAGATAAAAACGGGGTTATGGATGGAGGTCCTTATTTTTCAACTCAGTTGGGCTTTACCTCAGGAACTGGGTGGAGCGATTTAACCTAGACAAAGAAGACTTTAGTTTGGCTCTTGTTGGTAAGTCTGTACTCCCTTCCCCAAGACTATTGGGATTAACTCACTCTGAAAGACATCAGAAACACTCTTGGAGATTTTATCAAGATAGCAGACGAAACCAAAACCAATAAAGATACTTCTTATGCAAGGATCTATGTTTATATGCACATAGAGGAGACACTTGTTGATTCAGTCACCTTGATGCATGATGATTTTGAATGGGTTGAAGTCATAGACTATGAGCATGTGCCTTTCCGTTGTAGAAGATGTCATCAACATGGTCATCTATTCATAGATTGATCTCTAACTCAAAGCTCTAACGAGCACAAAGGTATTAATACCAAATACGTCGAAGGATTTACCAAAGTGACAGGAAGAGGCAGACAAGCCAAGAAGCACATAGGATTTTTGATGCAACAGTAACCCAAGACATCATACAGCTTTAATGCCCTGTCCTATTTGGCCCCATAGGCTCCCTCCTCTTCTATTCATATAGAACCACCAGCCAAGAAACCCCACATAGTCTCTCCGAAAGAAGGACCTACAGTGATTTCAAATGTTTTGGCCCCTTCAGAGCCTAAAATTTCTCCAAATATGCTAGTATTCACTGAGATAATGCATCAGAGTCCAACAGGGACAAATATTTCATAGGATATACTCAAAGTTAAAGGGAATCATCTCCCTGACACTTCAGAAGAGTCGATGGAGGAGGAAAATGAAACCATTTGTTATGGAGATCTAGATAATATTGGTCTTGAGGATGCTTGTCATCCAAACGATTTGGCCTCCATTCCACAGCAACAAATCCAATGTTTGGAGGAAGTCCTTGAAAGATCTCAGCAACTTCAAACCTTAGGAATTCAAGAGGGCCTCAGTTTAAAAGGAGGAAAAAATCATGTAATAGATACAAAGAAGCGTTGGAGACCAACATATTTTTAGAGGTTAGTTAATTTGGGAGGAAAACTAGTGGAATGAGGATTGTATCCAAATCTGATGAGGTTCTACTCTGTCATAACTCCAAGTTCTAAATGAAGATCATCTCCTAGAATATAATAAGGCTTAATGGTCTCTCTAAGCAACACATCATCAAAAAAAGGTTAGTAGAAGATAAACCTTCTATATTCATTATGCAGAAAACAAAATGTAATAGTTTTTCTCTGTATATTATAATGACTCACCTTTGGAAATGTTATAGAAGCATAGTGGTAAATGCTAATGGTGCCTTGGGTGGCTTGGAAATAGTCTGGAATCTGCAAGTAATCCATCTAGATGATTTTCAAACCTCTCGAAAATTTATCAAAACCTCTTTTCATCTTTTGGGTACGAATATAAGAGGTAATCTTACTAATGTTTACTCGCCCCAATAAATCCTAAATAAGCTCCAGCTCTTGGACTCTCTCGAGCTTCTAAAACCCACCCTCCCACACCCTCTTTTCTTGCTTGGCAGTGATTTTAACATGATCACAAACTTGGAAGAAAAAAGGGAGGTAGGGGTATTCTAGATCAAGACAGTCTTAGATTTAAGAATTTTATCCTCGATAACAATCTTATGGATCTACATACCACTAATGGCATATTTACATGGAATAATAAACTTGGGGGAAACCAATAATTTTATTCAAGATGTGACAGATTCCTCCTCTCAGATAATTTCTATCACATTGGAGGAGATATTGACTGCACTACTCTCCCAGTGCTGAGATCGGACCATTGACCTACTCAACTTCAATGGTCGAGGCTCGGCTCCACTCAAGGGAGGCCCATCCATTTTGAACAATTCTGGTTCACCTATCCTGGTATTAAACAGCTAGTCACCAACTGGTGGACTAGCTTCGCTCATATTAACATTTCTAGAATGCATCAGTTCAAGCTTAAATTAAAAGCCCTTAAATTATATCTAAAGAAATGGAACCATCATGTGTTTGAAAACATCAACCTGAAAGGTAAAGAGTTATCTCTTAATATGGTCAGGCTTCAACAACAAATCATTGAGGAAGGCGGAATGGAGGAAACTGATACTCTGGAAATTCGACTAGCCCATATTCTGGAAGAAAATCGAAAGCAAGAAGAAATCATGTGGATGAAAAAGTCTCACATAAAGTGGCTTAAGGAAGGTGAACGTAATAAAAAATTATTTTATAAATCCACCATGATGCATCGTATGCATAACAAAATATTTGTTCTTAAGGATTCTGAAGGGCATCATCTAGAGAAGCATGAGGAAATCAATGAAGGACTTCTATCATACTTCAAGGATGTTCACAAGGAACCCAACATAGCCAGAACTGATGCCATCAATGAAATTACTCATCATATTCCAAGAATCATCAGTGAGGAGCGCAATCAAGAACTTCTCAGACCTACCACTTATATCAAGGTTGAAATGATATTCATGCAACTAAAAGATGGAAAGGTGCCTTGATCAGATGATTTCACTTCAAATTTCTTCCAAAAATTATGGGATTTGATAAAGCACGAAATTTGAGATATTTTGGAGGAATCACGTAGTACCAAATGGATCTTTCCATCCTTAAATGCTATGTTTCTCTCTCTGGCGCCTAAAGAAGAGAATGTCTCTTCTCCAAGTAAGTACATACCCATCGCTCTTTGTAATGTAATTGATAAAATCATTTCCAAACTCATTTCTAACATACTCAAGCCTCTCCTGCCTACCCTTATCTCGCCTGAGCAAACTAGTTATGTCTAAGGAAGGTAAATTTTGGATGGGATTTTACTCACCCATGATATTATTCACTCTCTAAATATCACCAAGCAGCCTGGTATGCTCCTCAATTTAGAGTTATCTAAAGCTCTCGATAGTTTTAGTTGGCTCTATATTAGGAAAATTATTCAAGATTTTGGCTTTAGAGAACCTTGGATAAGATGGATTATGTCTCTTATATCTTCTTCTTTTTTCTCCATCTTAGTGAATGGCTATCCTTTTGAAACCTTCATGCCTATAAGAGGTATCATACAAGGGGTTCCCTTATCCCCTTTTATTTTTCTCATAGCAGGGTCTCAGTTGCTCACTAAAGGTGGTTGCTTAAAACAACTCTATCAGGGGAATTACCTTGCATATGGGGGAGCCCCATATGCATCAACAATTCATGGATGATAATATGCTCACGGGGTACCCTTTAGTCCAAGAATCATGCCCTTTCAAAGATATTCTCAACATTTTTTCCCTTGCTTTTGGTACCATAATCAATATGGACAAATATCATATTTTCTTCTTCAATACTACAGTCATAACTAAAAGGAATATTTATCATATCCTCGACTTCTGGATAGTCTCTCTTCTAACCAAATACCTGGGATCCCCCTTGACTGATTCTATCATAAAGCACTCTTCCTAGAATTATTGGTCTTGAAATGAGGAACAAATCTATTTTTCATTCGATGTCCCTTTATCTCTTCTCTATCTTAACGACACTGAAATGGTTCTTTAAGGCTATGCAAAATCTGCAAAGTAATTTCGTCTCGGGAAGCAACAAGGAAAAAGGAAAATGGGCTCTGGTGAAATGGACATATGTTTGTACTCCCAAATCTCAAGGTGAGACCCAGAAATATGCAATTCTATCAGGAATGCACAACTTTGGTGGAATTGGGTTTCCAATCAATCCATGCCCTGGGCCAAACTCTGCATGGACAAGAATGTGAGAGGATGGATCATTAAGGATCTAATTCACTAGAATATGAATTTGAAAGCATCCCCCATTTGGAATTTGGCCAGGCAACAAAAACATATCATCCAACTCCACAATTTCTGGGAAATTAGAAATGGGTAGTCGGTGAGATTCTGGGAAGACTCTTGGCAGTAAATTCGTAGCTTTGCATCTCTCTTTAACATACATGTTTGGAGCACAGAGAAAGATTAGAGGCCTCACAAGTATGTGCATCATTTCTGGGATCAGACCCTCCCTCAGATTCATCGCTCTTGGATCCACCAAAGTAACTGGGGTACTGACTCAAGGATAGAATATCCCTCTGAAATTTGGGAAAATATCATGAAAGGATGAAGTAAAATTTAGGATGGATTTGATATCATCAGATGTGGATACCTTCCAAAATGATCCTTCACTACCAAAGAGGCTTATTCCATCCTTACTAGATCGGATCCCTCTTCTCATGATCCTATATGGACAAACATATGGATGGATAATATCTAGCCTAAAGTGGCTTCCTTCCTCTGGCTCATTAGTAAAAAATGAATTCTCACCTGGGACAATCTAATCAAGAAAGGATTCCTTGGTCCTTCCCTCGGTCCTCTTTGCCACTTTGATTCTGAAACAATTGATCACCTGCTTGATTATTGTCCCTTTGTGAGGTTCCTTTGGGATAAAATTGCTAGCCTATGTATAAGGTTATATCATTTCCATGGGATATTGTGGGCACAATTCGTAACTAGAAATAAAACCCCTTCACTAGCATTATTATCAACAGATTGTGGCAACTCATTCCAAGCTTTCTTGTCTGGGTTATTTGGAAGGAAAAAAACTAGAGAATATTCAAAGATCAAGGTGCTTAGAAAGAGTTTCTTTGGGTAAAATTTTGGTACCATATTCAGGAAACCCTAGCCCTATACAATTGGCCGGCCACTTATCTTCCTACCTTGATGGTGGAAAAATATATCTAGAAGAATTGGGACCTCGACTCCTTCAGACTCATTATGAACTGTCCTGCAAGAAATGAGAAAGTGAACAAATTGGATTCTTGGGTGGCACCTCTGGTGGGTAGCTTCAAAATCAATTTTGACAGTGCTTGAAAAGGGAACCCGAGAGAAGATGGCTATGGTGGAGTGATAAGGGACGCTCAGGGTCAGATTCTCAACATCTATTATGGAAATATTGGTGTGGACAGTAATAATGCTATTGATTTGGAGGGAATTCTTCAAGGCATCCTTATAGTCAAGGATCTCAACTACTCTCCTCTCCAATTGGAAGGCGACTCTAAGATAATCATAAACATTGCCACTCTCATCCTCCACAGCTCCCACCCGTCCAAAGTATCAACCAACTGGCAGCTTGAGGCTAGCATTAGCATTATGGATACTACTTTAAAATATATCAATGCCAACACCTTTCTCCATGTTCACAAGAAGGGTAATGCGCTAGAGGACTACTTAGAAAACAAAGGGGTAACCTCAAATCTCAGTTTTACTCTCCTTTCTTAGGATAACATTAATGAAAACGATCTCAGGGCCAATTTAAACTAGCTGGCTTACTAAGATATAAATCCCCCAAATGTGGGTGTTATATAGTTTTCTCCCTTGCGTATTAATGATAGGCCTTTCAAAATTAAATGACATGGTTAGTTTTGGGGCAGGTGGCAAGGCTGCAAGCCTGGAATGACGCCACCACCAACTCATCCTCCTTGGTTTTGCATGCTAGAATTAAACGCCGCGTGATCTCGAGGTGTGAGCACTTAATGCTTGTCACCCTCGATACCAAAGGGATAATTTCTCTGCTTCTGCATATTATCTAGTTCATTTGGCACTCTAAGGCTATTCAAGTTGGGCTTGGTTCTATGTATATGTTGTTTAAGGATCTCTGGTATTTGTGCGCCATGCCTAAGAAACATCTCCTTTCCAGGTGTGGTGGAGGTCGTGGTGCGCGGGGTGGCAATAGTCGTGGTTCGTGTCGGGTCAATGGTCGTGGTTCACACAACAAGGGTAGGTATGTGAGAGGGTTCTCTATGGGGAATTTCGCAGTGGACATCTCCTGCCACATTCAGCAGTTAATAGATGAGACTGAAGCTCAGGGGATTGGTCAGGACATCACCCTGGAAGGGCCTTATTGGAGAGCTAAGAACCTTCTTGCTAGGGTGTTGTGGGCGAAGAAGAAGCAAAAGGATGTGTTTTGTTCTCTTATCTGGTACTCCCATCATTCCCTGGACCAGTCCACGCATGCCATAAATGTCTTGGCCAGTCATTTTGTTGTTTCCTTCCCAATTGGGAGTCATATGGACTTTCTTAGCACAACACTCCCCGCAAAAATTCTTCCCGTGGCAACAAAATTCGATGAGATCCTAGACAAGAACGAGGAAATTTAGTGCATGGCATTAAAAATTTTGGAGGCGCGTAATACCTCTTGGCTTGGGTCTTTGCTTCTGGTTCGAAGGGACAAGGGCCCCCCCTATCAAGTTGTCATCATATTCAAGTGACTCTGAGAACCCCTTTAAAGGTGGCCGCTTGTTCTTAGAAGAACACTCTGATGGTGAGATCCATGTGGAAGCCTCCACTCGCAATTCGGAGGGGGGGGGGGGAAGTAGATACCAACCCAAACTCCACTAGGATATTCATTCACCTTATAGCTTGCACTACGTCGACTATAGGCGCTGCTACTGTGTTGGACCTGAATGTTGAGGTGGATCATCTCACGGACCTTCATGATTATCTGTATGTGGACATGAATTTCAAGTCTTAGGCTCCATTACAGGCACACGTTTTGATGTTTTCTTGTTTTAAATATGATCAATATGTATATTTGTGTCAATAGGGTCTTTTTTATTCGGCCTCGCGGTCCAGTCTATATGTCTTCAGGGTCTTATCATTGTTTTCCCTATATGGGGCAATGTTTTTTTGGACATGTGATAAGTTTAGGGTGTTGGTTTCCTAAGAGTGGGTAGGATCCCAACAATGCATCTATGATGGGATGTAGAACAGGGATTGGCTAATTCCCAAAAGTCACCCTGTTATGAAGTGTAGCATTTTTGTACTATATGTTTTTATTTTCAATAGATATAGTCTTACTTTAAAAAAAAAAAAAAAAAAATTGTAATGTCAACTAATGTTTCCCATATTCAAAATCAAATGACAACTATCACTTACTAAGGTCTTGCTTGGTGCTTTGAGAATTTATCCATAACACTTGGGCAAGACAAGTTCATATAGAGCCAGTGGAAGTTATTTTCCTACCTTTGAACATCGTAAAAACTCCAAGACCCATTTGTGATGTTGAAAACTTTACAATGGTATCCATATTGCACCCATACACCAAGCGCTTCCTTAGATAAAATTTATGTATTTCTTCAAATTCTTGTTGATGGTCCTTAAACCTAAGAAAATTCATTTAAGGCCTAAGACCCTTAATGTCCTCCCTTCACTAACCTAAATCCCCTAGACCCTCTGCTATCGTGAAAAACCTACTAATTACAACCACACCAATAATTATAGGTCACAAATCATTAATAAGTTATTGTGTCATGGTTGAAAGAATCCTCCACATTTGTGAATCCCAAAAGGATTCACATTAAGGCACAAATAAATTATTTTATTTTCACAACCATGTTCAAAACCACAGGATCCATGTCTGGTGCATAATACCTCCTAATGGGCCTCATATTCTACCCAGAAGAGGGAGATCCCCTCGTCATTTGATTACACAATGTTTGAATATCTCTCCTAGCAAGATACTACGATAATTATGCTATGTTGAAGTAAACTATATGTCAAGTTGGAAATTGAGTTTGGATGTGACAAATCTTGTTTACAGTATTAGGTTATTGGGTAGTCTGGTTAGATAAATACCTACATGATATTGGGTAGTGTGGTTCGAGAAATGCCTACCCTCTAGACAAGTCATGCTTCAGATTATGTGGATTTTGTGTAAGCTAACACATTTTGTATTTTAGGTGACTATTCTGGTTTGAAAATATTATACATATAAATATGTATATTGATATTTAGTAAAAATTAATATAATAACTTTCAAGTAGATCGATGAAAAATATCCAAATTTAATATTGTAAAAACAGTTTACATAAAAAAACAAATTTGTTTTCCATATTTGTTATTGCAAGAGATTTATATGTTCATTAAAATGTTAGCATCAATGTTTTTTTTTTTTTAACATATATTTAATAAACTTTAAAATTATTAAAACCAGTCTAGATCCATCGTACCTACTAATCTCTTTTCACTTTAAAATAGGTTGTCACCTCAAGAGATTTGATCTGTCTCAACACTTAATAGATCTCAAGTTAAAATAGATCTAGGCTAACACACACTCACACATATATCATTAGGAAAAACATAAATTTTCAAAATCAATAAACCCAAAAAAACCAATAATAAATTGACTATTTTAAATTAATTATATTTTAAATATTTATTTTATTAAATTTTTTAATTATGTATTTTTTTATTTTTTTATTTTTAATGTAACTTAACTTGGTTAAACTGTTTACCTAACCTCAAAACAGACTTCTATAAGACACATCACTTCTATACTAAAGTAAAAAAACCTATAAACATTACAATTAAAATATAATTATTTTTAAATTTTATAAATATTTTCATACTTCCTCGTCATATATGAAATAAGTTTCCAAAGATCAATATTACCCACGAAACACCCGTGACCCAGGAAGGGAAAGAGGTTGCAACCTCTTCATGCGAAGAAATCTAATTAAACTTTTAAATATAATTATAAATGTCAATTTTTACATCTTTTTATTGGTAGGTGAAATTTGGGATTGAAAATTCTGTGGAGTTTTGTAAGAGGGGATGTATAGGTTTGAAAATTCGTTTTTAAGTTGAGTTGACCATTTTTTTTTTATAATAAAAATAAATATGTTATATTTTAAATAGAAAAATAATATAAGTTATAATAACAAAAAAATATATATTTTAATGTAATTATAAATAAAAAAATTGTGAGTAAGATATTTAAACTTTATATTTTTCAAAAATATTTTAACAAGAAATTTAAATAAATAATTTTAAAATTTATGTTAACTAATTTATGTCAATATCAATTTCATATATATTTGTATAGGAAAAAATTGTAAAAATAAAATATTTTAATGTTGTATATAAAAAAATATTCCATGTGGATTACCAATAAAATATTTTAATACGAATTAATATTGACATATAATTAAAAATGTGTTGATAGTGAAAAAATCACTTTAATTTGTGTTATAAAATGTCTCAATGTACATGTTATGTAAAATGTTTTAATGTCAATTATGCATATATTATATATTATTTCAAGAAAAATATGTATAAATCATGAAAATAAAAATGTTATGGTTAAAATATTTATTTGGTCCTATATATACTCTATATAACATTTAAAAATATAATTTAAACAATAAAAACTACACATTGTATTTTGCACTCTAAAAAAATTTGCACATTTCTCTTACCACATTAAATACATACTAAATAGCTACTATTATACATCAAATCATAATTATGCTATTAAAATTTAATCGTCAAGGTTATGTATTGGAGTAAAACAATGGCACACATTTTCAATAACCATTGTAAGCATAATTACGCGTCAGGTTTATTTATTTGAAAACAACTTTGCGGGTGTCGATGTGTATGCTACGAAGCCCTTTGATGTTTTGTTAGACGATTGAATCGTCATCGGCCATGTGGATTTGATTTGGATCGGTTGCGGCAGAGTTGTGACTTTCGGTAGTCATCATCCCACCCGGCTTAGTACCTCTTCCAACATCATAGGTTCTTGGCAGCTAATGAAATATTGGGCTCTTTCCATTTCCTCCTTGAGGCGTGGGGGCACGAGACGAGCGTCATTTTGAGGAAGGAACCTTATTCTACATGTTTAATATCATTATGATTTGGAGCGGGATCGCGATCCTTTCCTTTGGGGTGGCTTGGTTACATGGGAGCAAGGTCCCTTTCCCGAACGCGGTCAGGCGGATTTCCGGGGGAGCCATTCGCATTTTTTGGGGAGTGTCCTTCTTGGGCGTTCTAATCCCTTTTGTGCGCTTGTATCGTAAATGACGTAGTAGCGCGAGAGGGGAGGGCGAGAGGCATCGAAGGCATCATAGGCTTCGGCACCATAGGCACTGAATGATTAGAGATTGCCTCCTTTTCTCATGAGATCCATGAAAAAGCGATAGTTAGCAATTTGTTAATAAAGTGGGGTGATTTGATCGATAAAAAACTCGAGGTCTAAGCCACAACGCCTCCCGGAGCTACCGCGATGTTTATAGTCGAAGGAATGGCGTAGAGAGTAGGGATAACATAATAAGTGTTATTATAAAATGTCTACGTCGAGTTGGACGTTTGCGGGTTGAATGTTTGGTGTTTGTTTCTGCGGGTATAACATGGCGGAATTGCTTTTATTTTTCGGAGTTTCCATCGATTTTTTAAGTTCTTGGATGAGCGAGAGGGTTTTAAGTTTGTTATTTGAAGAGATTTGAGATTTAGGTAATCTCAATGCATTGGAGTGGATGCATTGGAGTGGAGTGTAAGCGAGAGCGAGATAGAGTTTGCCCGGATTTGATTCGGTAGAATGGACCATAGGCGGATCATGGCAAATTAAACCCTTGAATGGACGTTTGCGGGTTGAATGTTTGGTGTTTGTTTCTGCGGGTATAATGCGACCATGCATCTTTCGTTGGAGGAACCACACGGTCTTATATTCACTCTAAACATACGCTCTCTACTTCCCGATAACGCATCGATTTCTGTTGTCGAGGCCCCTTGCAGGTTCTTTGCCGGGGTTCTGAATATTTGAAGCAGGACCCAAGGAAATTTGAACCCGAGGAATATCAAAGACGTTAAGGTTTGGATGAGCGCGATACTGACTTATCGGGCAGTTGCGGTTTGGCTCTCGGTTTGTTAATACCACGCAGCGAGGTCGTGAAGAGTCATGGGAAAGTACAGTTACGATCACGAGCTTGACCAGCGATACCCTCGGCATGGTAGATGCTCACGGATACATACGGACGAATATGGTCCTATGGAGGCCTCCCAAAACGAGAGGAATCATCCAATTCCTCTAGTACGCAGTTATTACCATCACTTATAATGAAATTTGGGATACAACAGTTGATGAATTTGGTTGGATGTTGCGTGTCAAGGATGGAATATGTGAGCATTCAACGAGCGGTGAACGGTGCAGGATAAATGCGAGAGGAGATTTGTGATACACATAATGGCCGGGGTGTATAAGGAGATTGTTAGGATTCCTCCCCGGTAAAACTAATCTTATGTTTTTGGGTGATGGCATGGGGAAAGTTTGTGATCACGGGGTCTATCACGAGGTGCCATCCTGCTGGGTTCAAGTACATATGGCTCTTATGTTGTTGTGTATGCTCATCATAGTTCCTCTTTTCTTCATATTAAGTTGGAATTTATTTCTTTGCACAGGTTTGGTTTTGTTATTGTGTTTGATCATGGTGTGATTCACAATGATTTTAGATACCTTTGAATTGAAATTGGAAAATGTTGCTCTTATCATGTTTTGATTATTACACATGGTTCTTGCGGAACCACATCCTACGCGCTGATTTTTCGGTCAACTCTCTTGCCCATATTCCCTCTTCTCTCACCTTCGTACTAATTCACCCCAAGATACATTAAAGAAGTATTCCCATTAGAATCTTGAGCACCCGGCAAAGAAATAGATGAAGTAAGGTTTGCAAAGGCGAATTTCATACACATGCTTTGGTTAATTTGCTTACTACATTGTTGATCTCTTTAATCGTGTTGTTTGCATTGGCTTTCCCTCTTCATGGTCTCAAATATCATCACCCCATCTTCCAATTGAAGGATATCCTGCGATACAAAAATAGTCTCTAGAACTATTATGATTGGGCGTGCCTTTGTCAAACTCTATGTTCTAGTCGTGAACTTGTGACTTTCTCTACAATTTTAACATTCGATATTGCGATGAGACCATTCTGTCAACAATGGCCAAGGTTTTACGTCCGAGTTTACAACAAAAATTGCGGCAATATCCCTTTATCAAATGTTGCATAAGGTTCTTCATTGCATCTCATCACTAATGGATATGCGATGCTTGTTATTCTTTGTGAACTTACATCTTTATTTTAGGGTGTTGTATATACATCAAATCATATTTGAATTTATTAATGATTGATTTGACTAAAGTTATGTAGAGTTGTTTGGTGAATAAAAGTTATGCGAGTGATTTGGTGACCTTGCTTATTGTAATTTGATACTATTTTGTTTTTACATTATGCATAGTTTATCCATGCACACATCATCTTTTAACAAGTTTCTAGCGAGTGATTTGCAGAGTTGTTTCATGGAAGATCTGCTTGAGTACTTTGGCCAATGGTGTTTATCAGGAGTCTAGATTTTCCCACTCTTAACTCTTTATTGTTGGAAAAGAATAGTAAGTATCTAAGGAACAGCTTATTTACAATAGACATGCAGTTCTTGGCAGTGTAAAATTACATGTTTTTGCTAAATCCCAAAATATTTTTTTGATTTTTGGGGTAAAGACTACAAATTGCCATTAATCATTTACCTTACGGCGAGTACATATTTGGAGGGGATCGAGGAGGCCTTTATTAATGATGTGCAAATTCTCGATACATTGGTAACCAAATGGTAAGCTAGACGACTAGCGCGGAGACCTATCTCGGCTAAAATCGATTCGTGACACAGAGTTCATATAGTCTGTTATCTTGTGAGTTACTCCAGTAGTTTTGGGAACCAATGCATCACCTCGACGAGGCCACTCTGTTGTACCTCGAACGATGATCGGATATTGATTCTTGGTGGTACTTCTGAAACCCGAAAGGACACCATCTGGTTTTCTAGAGGTTAGAATCATGTTGATATAATGCGAACATTAAAAATAACATTTGGTTTCTAGAGGTCGAGTCATTTTGATACAACGTTGAACGACAATCTTTGTGTTTTTTTAATGAAAATTGAAAAAGATCAATATTAACTTAATATACGATATGAATAGGTTGACACTCCTTTCGTTAGAGAGCAGAAAGATACAAAGAGGAAGTTGTAGCTTGAGTAAGTGTCTGCGATGGGTGGCAGGTCCTCGGCCGGTGGTGATTAGTGGACCATGCAGTGTTGGTAAGGGAACCTTGATATCTAAACTCATGAGAAAATTTCCATGCACTTTTGGGTTCTGCATCAAGTCATATTACAACACGGCTTCCAAGGGAGAAAGAGATCGGTAAGGTACATTATCCACTTTACCCACCGTGGGGTTATGGAAATGGAGGGTCTGAGGAAAGTTCTATAATTTGCAAATGTCCATGGCAATTTGTATGGAACAAGTATTGCGGCCGTGGAGGCGGTGGACGTCTTTGGGAAGGTAGACTTGATCCTTTTTTTCGTGACTTGTAGATAGTTTTCAGTAATGGATTCTTGAACTAATGTTGGCCATAGCAATTATGTTTTAATTGTTCCTCCTTTACGGTAGTTTGATTGTCGGCTAGGTGGTTTTGGTTTAGTTGAACCCCCAACTTTTCTCTTACATAGAAGCGTGATTGCGAGATGCATTTTGGACATCGATGTTCGCTAGAATTTATGAGGAACAATACATTAGATGCTCTTTTCATCTTTATCTATCCACCATCATTTGATGATCTTGAGAAACGCTTGCGTGGAAGGTACATACAAAAATCGGTTTATGTTTTTTAGTGGCTTGATCGTACTTTTAAATTGTTATGGTAGAAGGTAAATAGTAAATACGAGAATGTTAAAACTCGAGTATCCATGGATATGGAATTTGATAAAAGGTATTTACTCCGGAGACGAAGAAGAGGATCGGATCAAAGCGTGCGAGAAATGCAAAGGAAGAGCTCGAGCTTGGGAGAAACTCGATGCTATTTGACCACATTTTGGTTAATGATGACACGGAGACATCTTTATCGAGTACGAAGGTAGGTTACTTCTTGAGGCTTTGTTTGCATTAGAGAGTTTGATATTTTTGATGCGAAGGAAAGCAAATTGTTTTAAATTGTTCTTTTTTCATATGAAGGAAATTCTTGGCACGAATGAGGGGTTCTTGCATTAGCAACGGCAAATGATCTCCTGGAGTCACATAAATTTTTGTTTTATTTTCCTTGTAATTTCCATGTTTTACTTCATAAGAGGGTGGCACATGAGTTTTACGAATGTGGGTCGTTCTTTGGCATGCATAATAAACATAGCTTTGGTGGATGTCGAGCTTCTGCAGCTAGTACACTCATTAGTGGATCAAAAAGTAACGAGTGTATGGGGGTATGACGAGATGGAAGAGCATCAAATAATCTCGTAAGTGAACATTTTACGGACAATCGTCTTTCTCGAGACAATTTCTTAACCTGTATGCATGTGGGAATTCTTTGTTTCCTATTCAAAAAATTTCGGGGCACTTGATTTTTTAAAACTCTTTTGTTTTACTTGAGACATGTCTTGGATGTGTCTTCCACGGGAGGTGGAGCTCCGGAAGAAATCGAAGACCTAAGACCCTTATAGGTGGATAAAATTTCTTATCCTTACGGTTATGTCCAAACGGAAGCACGGTCGACGGACCGAAAAAAATTCGATTACGAAGTTAAGTTTGCGAGGAAGACATGGAAGTTGGTCACCGATAGAAATTTTGATGATATGGAGAGCCTAATTTTATCCCGGAAATTTGTCTGACTTTTTTAGATACGGTGATCGTTAGATCTCATCAACTATTTATAAGGAAAAGTAGATCTATTGGGGCGTTGGCTTAGAAACAGTCTTGCATAACCTCATATTCGGATTAGGAATAGAATTTTAATAGGGCAAGTTTTGAGGCCACCGTACTAGTAGGGATGAGAATTGCATAACAAGTCTTATTTAGATTGATGCTAATACTAATAGTAGCGATTTTTTAGGACCCTAAAGTTGTAGTTGAAGTTCGGTTGCGGGTCCATGGTAGATTTGGTTTTTTCACAAGTGTAGATCCCAGCCCGGTTTTGCCATTCTTGATTCGTGCGAATTATATAATCAATTTGCTCTTTTATCAAACGAAAAGCGAGACAACGGTTACGATTTACGTACTACCCATAGAAAAATATGATTTTTTGTTGGATGCATTTGGTTATTTATGCATCTTTGTTCGGTACGGCTTTGTGAAGCCTAGCGAGGATGTACTCTATTTTTCCCCACATTAATCACGTAATGATCGAGTGGAATTGATCTAGTAGCTAATAATTTCGACTACATTTGCTATTTCACCTTGAGGATGAGTATCTATCCGGATTAGCGATAGCCCATAATTTGTGCTTGACTTGATGTAACCTCTTTTCACATGACATCTAAGTGGTATCGAGCTGATTTACTTTTTAATATTTGTTGTAAGACTAAGGTGTATTTTCTTCATTTTAAAAAATAAACTACATTATGCTAATGTGATGCGGTTTGGCCCCGAGGGTGAGAAGCATTTTGGCAATTCATATTTTTAAAGAAGCTTGTGTTGTCGGAGTGGTGTGGCAAGCGAGCGAGGGCATGATGAAGCGAGGATAGAAGAACTGAGGCGGAAACCGAGGATTAGAAGAACCCATGTAACTCTGGTTGGTGATGTGATTATTTTCCCTTGTGACCTTATAATTATGCAGATAGCATGAAGAAAATTGCTTAAGAACAATACCAAAAAAATGTTTGATCATTTAGGACTACCATACAAAGGACATTCAAATTGAAGGATGCTCAAGTGAGTCAATATGTTACTAAATCATCTAAACAAAACAATCTAAAGCAAAGGACCAATTTATCTTTTTTGGCCTCCTCTAATGGTTTCCAATCGCTTGTGTAAGAAGAAAGACCAATTTAATTTTTTTGGGTTCCTCTAATGGTTTTTAATCACTTATGTGTAAGAGGAGTTGCCATTGCTTATACATCTATGGTTGTCTGATTCATAGCCCTTAGGTTTAGTTTAAGGGCTGCCTTTCATCCCAAAGCTTAGAAAGGGTTATCCGTCTCTCTTAATGCTTGACCGACAATAATTCCATATGTATTTTCAGGACATCTCTTCTGAGATGCATTTTTCTGACACAATTATCAGGCCTATAGTACTATATGGCGTTGAAATCTTGGGGTCTGCCTCGTTACCACCTGATTGGGCTCAGGTTGAGACAGTCCAATTCCTCATGCTAAAGTTTATGATTTAGCATAAACAAGCAGTTCCATAAGCCATTGTACCAACAGTTTGGCATTCATCCCTTTTGCCTTGAGAGAAGTTTTAGACTTGTCTTCTTTCTTCACGGGAAACCCTATTTGGAACTTTTTTCTTTTGAGATTGCCTCCACAGGCCCCTTTGTCTAGCGAATATGCTTCTTTTTCAGAGGCCTCTTCAGTTATTCAATGAATGAGAGCCGCGCTCTTTTTAGTTATTCTTAGATGCCCCTAGAAACATCCTAGCCCCTAAATGGAGATAAACCGCAGAGACATTACTTATATATTTGTTTTTAGGTCATGAGCTTATGTTATACCACAACCAAATAGAGTTTTCTCCTCATGTTGTTTGCTATCACTTAAGTTGTTATTATTTACTTCTATATTCAGTGTGTGGAGTATACAAGAAAATCCATTTTTGCATTGAAAGCAGCGAGTTTTGCCATAGCTGAAACTGCAGAGACATTACAAGATGCAGACTACTTACCTTGCAGTACGAAATCCTTTGCCATAGCTGAAACTGTAGAGACATTACAAGATGCAGAATGCTTACCTTGCAGTAAGAAATCCCCAGCTGGTAAAGAAGAGGCCTCTGATAACTTAGACAGAGGTACTGATTATATGGGAATTTATAGTTCCAAGTACATGCTTCGAGGGTCATTTGAAAATGCCCCAGCTTCAACATTTGAAGGCATACAAGCAGCTAAGGTGGAAGAATTGGTGGAAAAAATTCCCACTGTAAGATTGGACAGTCCAATTCAGTGTATTAACCTCTATTTCTCTTCATAGTGGACCTGGCCATCAAATCTTCCAACGTTGGACTAAAAATGCCCAACGACTTGCCTGCAAGTCTGCTCACTGACGGGGAGCTTATTCTTATGAGCAGACATTATCTCTGTCAAGGCCAAATTCATTTTACTAGTGGTCTGATTTCCTACTTGCAATGGGCTGGAGGTTGTCATCATTCCCTTGGCATATTAATCAATTTCAAAGTGTTGTAGCAGATTGTTCAGGAGGCTGAGTTAATACAGTGTGTGCTGAAGCGAGATTTCCAAGCTTGTAATATCTGTAATTTAATGAATTTATTTTCCCTTTTATCATTTGGAGAGAGTTCCAGGTTCCACACTAATCGTTTTGCTTGTAATATTCAAGATCATTCTCAAATAAAGTTCAGTTTTCTCTTAGATATCTATAGTTGTCATTTTTTTTATTTTCTCATGAAATGTTTGACGAAAGTTTGGTTCCTTGGAATATTATTTTGCTGAAGGTGTTCCCTTGGGTATTTATGAAAGTTTGTGCAACAACTGTTTGTTAAAAGGTGTCGAAGACAATTTAAAAACTGTGAAAAAATGGCATAAATTAGGTTTGGAATAGTACAAAGTTTGCATAATTGTTTATTAAAAGGTGTCAAAGAGAAAGTTTTAAAATTGTGAAGAAATTTGCATAAATTAAGAACATTATATATATATATATATATATATATATATATATATATATATATATATATATATATATATATATATATATATATATATATTATATATATATATATATATATATATATTAAGCGATATTATGTGATCATTATTATTATAGGTTTAACGAAGTAAATGTGAGATAGTAAATAGAGGAAAAAAGGCATACATTATTTTATATTCCAAAGTTATGAATATTGATTTCATTAAATGAAGCAGATTTGAGACTATGATAATATTCTTTATCCCATTCCTCCAATGCATAACTTATGTATAAATTTATTGAAATTCTATATCAATGGATTCATCTAGGTCTTTCTGATCGATCTCTTTCTAGCATCTTCCTTACGGCGTTCCCTTTCTGACATTAGGTGCAATTGCTGGTTACTTATTAGTATAATAATTAGTATGCTAATGTGTACAATACTCACTAGGCATATGTGTACATGGTTTGGAAAAATGTGGCATTTCAAAAAAACATATTTGATTTTTTTATGTTCTAATGAAAATGATAGAAATAAATTTAATATCCTGAAAAACATTTGACACCTTAAATTTTGAAATTTAACAACTATAACTTGATTTTTATTAAAATCTTATAAAATTATTTTTCAGACAAAACTTACACTAGTTTACACTACAAGAAATACTACATAGTATGACAAGGTTATGTACATACAGAGAAAAATATACACCAACAAAGATTTTAACCTACACCAGTTTAGACTACATGAATACTACATAGTATTACAAGATAATGTACATACCGAAAACAATATACACAAACAAAGATGTACAGTCTTCCCTCCATCAACTTGTCCATTCAATGGGCGAAATGACACCTTAAATTTTGAAATTTAACAACTATAACTTGATTTTTATTAAAATCTTATAAAATTGTTTTTCAGACAAAACCTACACTGGTTTACACTACAAGAAATACTACATAGTATGACAAGGTTATGTACATACTGAAAAAAATATACACCAACAAAGGTTTTAACCTACACCAGTTTAGACTACATGAAATACTACATAGTATTACAAGATTATGTACATACCGAGAACAATATACACCAACACATGATGTACAGTGTTCCCTCCATCAACTTGTCTATTCAATGGGTGAAATGACAATCTTTCCTCTGGCTCGTCCGCTTTCCAGATGTTTGAAGGCCTCTCTAACGTCAGAGAATGAGTATGGGCTCTTCGGATCGATCACAGGTTTCAACTTCCCACTCTCTATGTACGGCTGCAGCCTCTCCAGGTTTTGTCCGCGGGCTGAGACCACAAAAAATTCAGCTTTTCCTTGAGGCTGAATCGAAGCTATGTCCAGAACTTTGGCTTCCTCTTTGGCCACCACCTGAGACTTGGCCGAATCCCCTGCGCACGAAATAAAAACATCTATTACGTTACGAAATATACATAATCATCTATTATACAACCAATCACACACATAAACACTAAAAAAATTTATGGGAAAGTTTTGGAGAGAGTTGTCTACCCATGTAAGAGAATAGAGAATAGTAATTTAGAGTAGTAGTAGTTTTTTTTTTTTTTTTTTTGAGAATTCAATAAAAAATTAAAAATTTAGTCATTCAAAAATATTTGTCTTTATGACATTCAACTATAATTTAAATTTTCAAAAATCTTTAACTAAATTTTAATCTTACCAAAATATCTAAATTATTCTATAAATTTTTTAGACTATCCCAAAAAATTCAGTCTAAAAGAATTTCATTAGTCTTGGCCAAATCTCTGATCAAGTTGACAAGGAGTTTACAACTCAATGCTCGGCTTTTTACAAACATGAGATTTCACACTCTATTTAACCATTAACCTCTTACCATAAAGACTAATAAACTTATTTATAAACTTATTCAAACCTAATAAATTAATTTATATTTATAAACTTATTTATAAGTTTCTTTCCATCCAAACACAACTTACCCCTTAAATTCTCATAAGTAAAAATTAATTTGTTTATCACGAGTCAAAATTAATCTAACATATTAGAAGCCAAGCGGGAGACTGACCTATGGTGTCAAACACGAAATCGAATTTCTCGGAGATCTGGTCGTAACTCTGCTTCGTATAATCGATGACCACATCCGCCCCCAGGCTTTTCACGAACTCGATCTTCCCCGTGCTAGACGTGGAAACGATCTTGGAAGCTCCATAGACATGCCTCGCCAGCTGAATGGCCAGGCTGCCCACTCCGCCCGCCCCTCCAACAATGAACACGCTCTGCCCCCTCTCAAATTTGACTATATCGAACGCCTGCTGCGCAGTAAGGACAGCAAGCGGCAGGCTGGCTGCTTCTTCGAACGATAAATTTTTGGGTTTCGGAGCAACCAGGTATTCATCCACTACGGTGTACTGGGCGAGAGTCCCCCACTGCTCTCGCCTGCCTGCTTCGAAGTTCCGGATGTCGCTGTAGACCTCATCTCCATTCTTGAACTTGGAAATGCCATCGCCAACTTCCACCACCACTCCTGCCTGATCACGGCCTGGCACAACCTGCATATAAGAAACGAACTATCTAAACCAAAAAAGGCATCTGAGAATGTAAACTTCTGTTATCTAGAG
Organism: Pinus albicaulis; assembly: GCA_034641835.2. Taxonomy (NCBI): domain Eukaryota; kingdom Viridiplantae; phylum Streptophyta; class Pinopsida; order Pinales; family Pinaceae; genus Pinus; species Pinus albicaulis. Next base: position 5,460 of record JAXQQM020066736.1, on the reverse strand, counting down.
CTGTTTTTCAAAAGAAACTTGTCGAGAATCAATTGTTATCAATATTTTCAAATTGTTATCAATATTTTCAAATTTCTAGAATACTTTGGCACACTTGCTTGAACTTGCACCTTCCATTTTAATCTTATATTCTTAATTAACTGGAATTATCCATATTTGGCACTCTGATCTTGTTGTGATTTTACAATGATGGGAGAATTCGATCTTATCGAATGGCCCATTAGAAACAGTCGTTATTGTTAAATGATATATAAGGTATCATCATAAGAGGTAACGGGATAAAAGCTCGAAGACTCACGCGGTTTGGAAAAGGCGGATACCCACTAAGATCACCTTTTTTGTGTTTGGTGATATGGAAGGAAAAAATTCTTACGTGGGATAATCTTGTTAAAGAGGCATTCATTGATAGATTGTGCGTACTGTATTTCCATACAGTGAATCCTATTCAACCCCTTTTTCTCATGCAAGGGGTTCAATATGTTGAAGGCTTTCTCTGACACATTAAGATTACAAATTGAAAACCAAAAAGATTTTATATATATATTTGTGGAGGAATGGGATAGACTAAATGGTAAATATAAGTAGCTCCCCTTTATGTTACGGTACAGGAAGTATGGAATGCAAGGAATAATCTCATCTTTGATAACATACCTTTCTCATCACATACTATCATATCAAAAATCATGAGCTGGATTGTAGAAGGGAGTGCTCCATCCCCACAGATGGGTGATCAATCGGTCAGGAACAGACCCCACGAGATTCATATCCCTGCTATATATTTTGATGGGGCATCTGCAGGTGGTATAATGGGATGCGGTGTATGGGTCAAAAAATCACAAAGTGAGAGAGTTCATATATTCTGGAATGGGGGTTATGGTACAAACAGTAAGGCGGAAATTATGGCTTTGTGGGGTGGCTTACTGGTGGCAACAATGCTCAATATACAAAACCCCAGTTTTTATGGCGATTCAAAGATGGTTATTGAGTGGATAAATGGTAGAAGTGAGCTTACTGTGCCTAACTTGCGGGGATGGATGCAGAGGATTTATTATTTGTGGAATAATCTAAATCAGCCTCCTATTAAGCACATTTACAGAGAAGTCAACACCAGGGCAGATGGCCTGTCTAAAAAGGGTGTCTGTGTAGAATTTGGACAGATGTATTTCACCGGTATCAAAGATGGGGACGTGATATGGAACCTCTCTGTTCCTGTACCATGATTTTGGCAGCGTGATAGGCTACTTTTTCTTCCTTGGCTCTTGCTTTCTTTCTTTTGATTATACTTATATTTATAGTATCTGCCTCCTTTTTTCTTTCATTTCAGCGATCTAATTTTTAGTTTATGACGATCTCGGATCTATATCATGAACCCCTGCCATTTTGTTTATCGAAGGCTATTGTCCTAGGTGCCGCATCTGTTTTGCTTTCTGGACACTACCTTGGGACAGGGGTATTTTGCATGTCCTTTTTCTTCATGCCTGCTCTATAGTTTTTGGCTACCATTATGTGTTATCATCAGGGTACATGGTGGTTACCTCGTGCTTCTATGGATGTCTACTTCAAGCGAGCGGGCCGGTTACTGTGCCGATGGTATCAATAATACAAACGAGCTTGTTTACATGGATCCTATCTTGCATTTCCGTGTGGGGATGGACCCATGCTGAGCACTTCTATCAGACGAGCCTGTATTTATATTGCTACCCACGGCACTTATCCTTTTAAGTAATCTACTGTTCTATTGACTTCTTCAAGCGAGCGAGGCGGTTTTTTGTGCTGATGGTTTTGATTTACAAGCGAGCCTGTTTACTTATCTGCCTTTCATGCTTTCGTGTGGATTGGCCCAAGCTGGACTTCTTTCAGGCGAGCCTGTTACTTTATTGACACTCTCTGCAATAATTAGTTTTTGTTTTCTCCGCTGAACCTTGGTCCAGGTATTGGGAGGTTTATATAATTATGATGTATCTCTCACATGGCTCGTCCTTTTTGACGGCCCTCTACCCTGGTCTCACCTCTCGGTTTTCTATCTATCAGCCTCTTTGAATCTCTTTACCGTATGCTATCATGTATGTATTATAGTGTAACAGGGATGTTTTTGGTATAACTGTGATGGGGTTAGCTTGCCACCTGAAATTTGCTTGTCACATACTTTGAACGTCTCTCTTCTCGGGACGTTTACCGTATCGGGAAACTGTTTTCTTTTGCCTTATTCAAGGCCGGGAAGTGATGTCGTATACGTACCGTTATATTTCCCATTAATATACGCCGTTTTTTTTCTTCTCGAAAAAAAAAAATCATGATCACCTTTCACCAGGGCGCTCAAATCTAATGCATGCCTGGTAGGAGCTTGAAATTCAAATACCCCAATTTGTAAAACGGTGTGTTTGCCCATGGTTATGAAGCTTATGTTAAAAAATAACAGGAAAAACGAATCAATTTCATACCGGAAAGTCGGAATCCTCGCTTCTGAATAAGCCGTTGCCGTTCCGCCTTTTAAAGTCTGTGGGATTGAGAGCAGCAGCCCGGATTTTTACTAGAAGCTGGCCTGGCCTTGGCTTTGGCACAGGGACCTCACCGAATTGCAACACGTCTGCAGATCCATATTCGTTGTAGAACCACGCCTTCTGAAGTTTACTCATGTCTTCTTTCTGCCCGCAATACTATACTTTTGGTTTGATCTGATCGAGAACAGAACTTTGAATGTCTCCAGGTGATTTAGTGGTAGTGGGTATTTGTATGCATTTGCACGACTGATATCCACATAAGGTGAGTGCCAAACACCTAGACTATTTGTCTTGAGTAATGATCAAAGCTGAAAATGCAATGTACCCGGATAGAATGCATTGCATTTAGACATAATAAATAAAAAAGCATAGCATGCATTGCATTTAGACATAATAAATAAAAAAGCATAGCATGCATTGCATTTGGACAAAAGATGAAAGTCCACTACATTATTATAAAAGAAAATATTGATTAGAATTTAAAATGCATTGTATTTGAAAGAAAAGAAAATATTGATTAGAATTTAAAACGCATTGTATCTGAAGAAAAATAGCGTTAGTGCTAAAAATCTAGACTATTTGTTTTGAGAGGGGCAAATTGCTTTTGGCCGTCAAAAATTTTTACAAACCATAAACATTTTATATTTAAATAATCTAAACCAGTATTAAATTATTCAAACTGTCAAATTTAACGGGTACTTAAGATTTCAAATTTCTACCATGCTCGAGAGTAAAGATCAAAGCTGAAAATGCATTGTGCCAAGATACGAAAAATATAGGTCAAATCATAAAATGCATTGCATTTAGACATAATAAATAAAAAGCACAGCATGCATTGCATTTGGACAAAAGATAAAAGTCCACTATTTTGATTACTATAAAAGAAAATATAGATTAAAATTTAACATGCATTGTATTTGGCGGAAAATAAGATTAGTGCGAAAAGCCTAGATTGCGTCCTTGACTAGACCTCGTCTCTGAAATGTGTATAATATATATATATATTTGTGGTTCCAAGCGTCATGATTAGTATGTTCTCCCCGTTTGGACAGCCCCTTGACATTATCAAAGAAAAGATGGGGACCAAGGTGTTCCTTTTCTCTGGTGGGGCAATGATTGAGAGGACGACAAACCAATGTCGTCGAAGTTGGGCAAAGGCGGTGGTCGAGTGGTCCCGCTACCAAATTTTCTGGCGATTGGACAATGGAGAAAGTGAGGACGTGACTTGTCACTGTCCCCCAACAAACCTACCCAAAAAAGTATCGAACCTCCCACGCAGGGCTGGAAATTGACGTCCTACCGGACGTATTTTAAATTTGAGGAAGTATTTTACGGTCACACAAAAATTGTGCACGTCAAACCTGACGTGTAAAATACATTAAGTCCTATCATTTTGACGTTCACTTAAAAATAGAAGCTGTAATATTTTATTGTATTCAAAAATATAAATTCTCAAAATTTACCGAAATTTCTATTTGATATGATCTCATAACTTAGCAATAATATTAATATCTTCAAAGTTCAATGTACACACTGCACACTGGCCCACGCCGACGCCGCGGACTGTAACAACTTTCCAATTTGTTCCATCATCCATGATTTTTCTATTTATTAATTTCCTCTACTTACTAATTGCTAAAAGTAGTAACTATTAACATCCATCTATATATCACAGATTCACATACATTTTTTAATTTACCCTACCCTAGTGCACTGTTAAGAATTTGTTGAAGACTGCACTGTTGAAGAATTTGTGGTTGAAGTGTGCATTCTTTCTCGATCGGAAGTGTCACTGCTATCAGCGTCGGAGCATCCTAAACTAAGGTAAGGTTGGTAGCTTGAGCTTTGAAGCATTTTCAAATTCAAGAGAAAAAATGTGTGAATTTTTTTTTTTTTTGTATTTCATTTCATTTGTATTTATTCTATTTTGTTAAAATGCCCAAGCCGAGGGTTATGCCAGATATGCTCATTCTCCCCAACAGAGAAATCCTGATCATCAATGGAGCTCAGAAGGGTAGCGCCGGTTGGGAGCTTGCTATCGATCCTTCTTATTCCCCATTTCTTTACAGACCAAATGAAACACTCGGTTCCCGATTCTCTGTACTAGCCCCTTCTACTATTGCCAAACTGTATCATTCCACTGCCAATATACTTCGTGATGGAAGGGTTTTGGTCGGGGGTTCGAATCCCCATCCTGGTTACATCTTCTCAGGAGAAAAGTTCCCCACTGAGCTTCGTCTAGAAGCCTACAGCCCTTATTATTTAGATACGTCTTATAAGAATCTTCGGCCCGTTATTGCTTCAGTTAAATCATCACACTCATCTATTGCCTACGGCTCCAATTTCACAGTCGAATTCTTCATTGACTGTAGCAGAGTTGTTCGAGGTTTTAATAATTCGGATGAGGATATAAGGATCGAGTTTAATATATATGCTCCTCCTTTCACAACACATAGTTTTTCCATGAACCAGAGAATGCTTCAACTTGGAGCTACTGGTCATATGATAAAAGAGGAGGGGTACATTGCTACTGTAATGGCTCCTCCTTCTCCTGTAGCTGCACCACCTGGTTATTATATGTTATTTGTTGTCAACCATGGGATCCCTAGCATAGGAGAATGGATCAAAATTTTTTGAATGTCTGTCATCGATGACAGGTTTTGAATCATTCTCGTCAAATCTGTGTTTTTGTATTGGAGTGTAATTATAATCAGAAAGTGTGATACAATTTTCTTAACAAAAAGTCTATGAAATGTTTACCAGCCAAAGTTCAGACTTCACAAATTTGTCAGTACATATCGCATGATATTATTTATATGATATTATCTATTTCTTTTGGGAAGCAAAGTAACATTTTAATTTGCCAAACAATGGCATTGCATGATTAACATCTATTTCTTTTTATTTTGCTTTTATGATTAACATGTAGTTATTAACATTTTTTTATATTACTTTTATT
>JAXQQM020087957.1:0-22356 GCA_034641835.2 Pinus albicaulis | reverse complement strand
ACTGTAGAAATTTGCTGAATAATGATTAATTATCCACCGAGACTATCCTAATCACATACAATTCGAATTTATATGCAACACATAATCTCTTCCACTCAGATCAACTCAGATCAACTCAGATCATCACACATGCGGAAATAAAATCAAGCGATAACACATCAAATCATCATACACATTAACACAGTATGTATGGGGAAAGCTTATAGCTGAAAACACCGCAGCTATTGTGTATATTATAATGGAGAAATCATGTAACAAACTCAGTACAATACTCCTCACAAGTACTCAGTACTATCTCATGAAGTTACACACAAACTAGCTCAGTTTTGAACAGGTTACTGGTTCAAAACTCACTGCCAATTGCCTTGCCTCTATTGCGCAATCCAGGCCTGTCTATATAGAGATCCAAGGTTCTAATATCCTTGGCTTGACAGTGCAATCATCATGGGAAATTTCTCCAAGTGTGGTGCAAATCTCATGCACAACTGATGTCGTCACTGATAGCTAACTCCACCCTTTCATCTACCTCTTTCACTGGTCTCCACTGAACTGTCCATGCACCGTAGTGAACTGATGTGTTCTTGAGTTGAATAATGAGTTACTAATTAATGAATTAAATAATATTTAATTCACTCCACTCATTACTAGTTGATTAGCTAGTTAAACTAATCTCAACTAGTTCAACTAAGTTAAACCAAACACAAATCCACTAGCTGTCTCATTAACTCCACCAAACTTCTGCCACTGAATTCCTAACTGAAGTCAACCGTGCATGAGCTCACCAAACCCTTAGGAATAGCGTAATTCCTCTGTCAGATGCATGAGCCACTTCCAAGGCTCGAACTGAAGTGCTCCAATAGAGTAAACTGAAGTTTATAGTCCAAATATTATTAAGGGTAAATAATATTTGACTTCCCTATTTTTAGGATAGGCAGTCTAAAAATAGACATCGACCTATAGGTCAAAAAAATAGAGGTCCATCTATTTTTACCAACATGACCAATACTCCAAGAATAACATACTGCAACCCTTGGACCATGCTCCATATGTCTAAAAATAGACATAGTCTAAAAATAGACTTTGCGCCAGAATTTGCCTGCGGGCCCACTTAGTGAAGGCGACTTCATTTCACTAAGCTCCATCATCTTGCCGCATTCTCAACACTCCCTCTCAGCAAGATATGGATTATCTGCAACCCCTATCCTGCCTCTGTGGAATTCGAACTTGCTCCTGGTGAGCGCCTTCGTCAGGATGTCGGCATCCCGATCCTCCGTGGGAACATATGAAAGCATCATGATTCTCCGCTGAACACAATCTCTGATATGATGGTACCTGATGTCGATGTGTTTGGACCTATCATGAAATACTGGATTAGCCGAGAGTTTAATGCAACTCTGGTTATCACAGTATATCACTGTAGGCTCCAAATGCAACCCAAACAATCCAACGAGGATCTTCCTCATCCAAATAGCCTCGCATGCAACCAAGCTAGCTTCCATGTACTCGGCCTCTGCTGAACTGAGTGCCACAGATCTCTGCTTCCTGCTATACCAGGAAAATGCTGTCGAACCAATGCTGAAAACTCCTCCAGAAGTGCTCTTCTGGTCCGTTGGGCTCCCTGCCCAATCTGCATCAGTGAAGCCAGAAAGCTTCGCTCCATCCTCCTATCTGTACCATAGACCATATCCCGATGTGCCTCTGATATAGCGCAATGCATGCTTTCCTGCCTTCCAAAATAGCTTGGTAGGCTTAACCATAGCTTGCTAAAGCTGGTTAACTACATAGCATATATCGGGTCGTGTATTGACCAGATACATAAGCGACCCCACCAACTGTCGATAGACAGTGGCATCCACTACCTCCGCTGAAGTAGCATCCTCCTTCCTCCAACCACCAGGAAGAGTGTCAACAGGCTTGCAGCCTTGCATGTTGAACCTCTCCAGAATCTCCCAAGCATACTTGCCCTGAGAAACAAACAGTCCTCCGCTACGCTTCCAAATCTCCAATCCTAGGAAATAATGAAGGATGCCCAAGTCCTTCATCTCAAACTCTCGTGCAAGATCCTCCTTGCATGAAAGTATCAACTGCTCATCGCCAGTCAAAATCATATCATCTACATACAGTACGATGATCAACAGCTTCCCCTCCACCACAATCTGGTACAGGTTTGGATCCGCCTCACTCTTGGAGAATCCAAGCCCGGTGAAGTAGCCGTCTATCCGAGTGTACCAAGCACGAGGTGCTTGCTTCAGCCCGTACAGTGCTCTCTTGAGTCGGCACACATGCGACTCACTGCTGAAGATCTCAAAACCTTCAGGCTGCTCTATGTACACCTCCTCCTCAATAACTCCATTGAGGAACGCAGTCTTCACATCCATCCGATGAATGTGCCACCCCATCTGCGCTGAGAGAGCAAGGATCGTCCGTATGGAAGAGTACCTTGCGACAGGTGCAAAAGTCTCCTCATAGTCAATCCCCTCGATTTGTGAGAAGCCACGGGCGACAAATCTCGCCTTGTACTTCTCCACACTCCCGTCAGCCGCCTGCTTCACCTTGTAGATCCATCGCGAACCTACAACTGATTTCCCAACCGGTCTTGGGACAATCTCCCATGCACTGTTCCTGATGATCGAATCATATTCTTCGATCATGGCATTAACCCATGCGGGTTCCTCCACAGCTTCCTCAAAAGAGGATGGCTCCGTCACAACACATTGACTCACAAGAGCCATGTATCCAGTGTACCGATCCGGTGACTTCCTCTGTCTGCGCTGTGCTGTAGGTGGTCCTACAACCTTCTCTGCATCTCGAGCCAGTCGCTCAGCTTCTGTAGTGCGCATGCGCCCTTTGATGGTTGGCGCTGCATGGGTGGTTTCTTCCACCTCCTGAACTTCCTCTTGTGGCTGATCCACATCCAGAAGCTCCTCCTTAGGAACTAACAGCTCCTCATCTGCATGCAAGTGTAGCTCCCTCTCAAGCGAACACTGCATGGCTTTCTCCTCCTGAAATTTTATATCCTGTCGCACAACAATCTTTCGACTGTCTGACAAATATACCCGGTAGTTGTGAGGTGTATCAGTGTACCCCACAAATATTCCAACCTCAGCAGTTGGATCCAGCTTCCTTCTCGCATCCTTCGTCACATGCATGTAGACAGGAGAACCAAAAATCCGCAAATGGGAAATATCAGGCCTCTTACCAGAATAAGCCTCCTCCGGTGTGTTGTGGACAATTTTTTCACCCCTAGAGACAACCTAGAGTTGCCATAGACCAGTGCCTAGGACATCTTAATATAGCAAGGAGCTCGTTATATGGCTTGGGTTGTCAGTCCAAAAGCTCTCTTACTATCTCTTGTTGAACAAGGAAATTAGTTTAGAATGGGACCGATCTCTCTCAGAAGCTGATACAAAGATAAGCATAGTGTAGGGACATCATGCAAAAATCTAATACAAAGGCATCAGACAGTTAAGAGAAAAATTACTGTAAAGAGGGCCAGTTCAGATAATATACCACAGAAATCAAATATCAGAGAGCGGGTGCAGTGAAAGAAACAAGGAGAAAAATACCAGCTGACATTAGACTGATACCCAGATATACAACAAAACCATGTATGGGCTTGCCGATTCAAGAATCCATACACAATCCTGGCATTTTAAAAGCACCTTTCTAAAATAACTGATATAGCAGAAAACATGGAAGAGATGAACATGGAACAGTATATCATGACTAGGCCTATTTAAAGCACTTGACTAGTCCCAGAAAGGGCATCAACTAGGATGAATCCTTACTGCAAACTAGTGAGCCACTCGCATTCTAGAACATGATACAAGAAGAAAATAGCATGAAATGAGATATTGTATTAACACATAAGAGGAAATTACATATTGTGAGATGCTAGAGACCAGAATCCTCAATACAGTTATAACTCCTCCTCACTGAGACCCTACGGGCTCTGAGCCTTCACATAGAAGTATTACAAAATGTATAAAAAAGCCTTTTCGCTGCACAGTTTGCTGATAGAAATCTGGAACCTTTACAATGTCTGATTTCTGGGTCTTTATAGAAAAGATAGAGAATTCTAGAGAAGGAGGTAGATGGAGTACATTTAATGACTTGATTTGAACAAAATGGCGGAAAATATTCGCGCCCACACTGTGAATGACTGACTATAAATGATTGTATTTTACAATTCACCTCCAGAAATAAATGCTGAGGGGGAAAATCTCTTCATAAGCGAAACACAAATGATAAAATATATAGTGTTCTGCCATTTGCTGAGGAAAAATCTGCTGCCGTAAGATCTTGAGATTATTTGTAATCAAGCAAAGTGCCCTTGGACTTCTAACCTGGACTTTAAACATCAGATTTAAATGCAGGGTTCTGTTGATTCATATCTTCACTTTATTTCTGGATTATTATGTCATACAACTACCCTCAACTCCTTTCTTAAATTTCGCCAGCAGAATGTCGTCCTTTTACATGCTCTTAATATCTGCAACAGAGGCGACAAATTAAAGCATCTCCTTATTGTCTTGAAACCTGCAAAACCCATAAACACATTAGAAAAATCTGACTTGGAGGTAAGGGGCGTGGATGAGGAGATGGAGATGACGTCGCAGACATGGACAGATGACAGGAATACGTAGGGTGGTGGAAGAAAGACAATGGAGACTTCGGTTAAACAGACGGAGCGCGAAATTTCCACGTAGAACAGTTTGGACGTGAGAAGTGAATAAAAATGAAGGATATGAATGAAATCACACATATATACATATAGCGGGGAGAAATATTACGGACGTGCGAGGCGAGGACACATGGATGTACGAGGGGACAGGTGGAAAGGCGATGTGGCAGCGGAGTCAACAGACGGGGAGACTGATTTCTGGCCGTCGGATCTTGGAAGACAGATCAACGGTTAGGAGGCGACGGGAACATCGTAGGGGTGGGGTCACGGAGCACGGTGGACACATGTTAACGGGTGAGCAAGTTTAGAGGATATCCGCCATTGGATGGAGATCGGAAAATCCAATGGCGTGGGTGGATTCCGCTGCTCGGCCATGGTTCAATCTTTAACGCGCGGGAAAGCGGTTTTTAAAGCCCATACCAAAGACACATGGCACGTTTTAAATGGAATCGCTGGCATTTGGTTTAAAACCGCCGGCTCGGTGAGAGTGGTGTGGGGTTTACCACCGATTTTGGCAATTCGTACAGGCGCGGGGACCACCACACAAAACCACTGCCGCTCCGTTGATTTAACTCGATCGGACGGTCACAATTGCACCCAAAAACCTTTAATGTTACGCTTCCTTTCCTCCTGGCCTGTGGTTTCACGCTCGGGTCATATGGTAGCCAAAGCACAGGGGGGTAAGGTCTTAGGACTGGGCCCGATAAATTTAAATTATGGGTTTTTAACCTTTGTAGAGAGGATTTTCGGGCGGAAACGGCAATATCAAACAAGAGCATGAGGTTTTAGGCCATGGTGGAGCTTTGAAATGGATTTGAATGAGGCAGCGACCCAAAATTCATAGGCAGGGGTAAATATATACAACATCGGCTCCATCTGGGGACGGCATGGTCGTCCTCGGACATGTCGAGAACCCGCAGACCACTGAATATTTCATTCTGTTTTTCAATTCCCCTGCGCTTCTTCTTCAGGTAATTGCCGACATCCTTTTCTTTATGAAAATAAAAACTAAAACAACTTATATACAATATAATACAATCAGGCAGTCCTAGCCTGGGTCAGAATTGAAAGTAAGGCTTGAGGAATTGGCCATTCACAGGGGCATCCAACAGATCACCCTGTAGGTTTTCCAACATGAAATTATTATTTCTCCCTTGATTGAGTATCTTGAATGGACCAAACCACAGCGGATCAAACTTAGCATGTTTGCCCTTTTCTGCTCTGCGAAAATCCCATCTAAGAACCAGGTCTCCAATTTGGAAATTCCTATCTTTTGCATGGCGATCAAAAATATTATTCATTTTTTCCTGATATTCTACTAGTCTCTGATTTACCTGGTCTCGTGTTTCCTCTAATTCCACCAATTGATTTATTCTTCTGATCATATCATCTGGTTCTTCCTGACTTTCCTGCATGAAACGTGCTACCGGTAATGCCAATTGCACGGGAAACACAGCTGCTCGCCCATACACCAATTCATAGGGAGACTTCCCTGTTGCTCTCTTGCTGGTTATCCTATTCGCCCATAGAGCAAACTTTAATTGAGAGTCCCAGTTCTTCTGATTTTCACTTATTGTTTTCTTCAAGGCCCTCACCAGGGTTTTATTAGAAGACTCTACTAAGCCATTTCCTTGTGGATAGTAGGCTGTGGAGTGAGTCAATGTGATGTTATACCTTTGGCTGAAATTTACAAACCTGGCAGACTTAAAATCCTGTGCATTGTCAGTTACAATTCTTGCAGGACAGCCAAACCTAGACATGATATTATCCTCTATAAACCTCATTATTATGGCATCTGTAGCATTTCTGGTAGGTATGGCTTCTACCCACTTCGTGAAATAGTCTGTGGCAGTTAGTATCCATTTATATTGGCCACTTGATGGGGGATGTATCTCTCCTATAAAATCTCATCCCCATTTCTGAAATGGTTCATTTACATGAATAGGAATCAGGGGCAATGCTGCTAATTTCTGTCTTTCTGCAAATCTTTGGCACTTGTCACATGCTCTGACCCAAGCAAAAGCATCTGAATACAATTTTGGCCAGTAAAAACCGGCCCTCAGGATTTTATGAGTTGTAGCCCTCCAGCTGTAATGTCCTCCACAAATTCCTCCATGAAATTCTGTTAAACACCATGTTGAAGCACACACATGGTGTATGAGGAAGATGAGCACACACACAAGAGACTAAACACACAATGAAGGATAAGCTTGAGGCTCTCATATTTTCCATTATACAAAGATGTACATTTATAGTACAATGGTGTGACTCTTGGTTTCATATTCCAAGGTCACTTGGACTCCATTGTGACTTTTCATATTCCACACCTATCCATGTAGGATTAGGTGTTCCAACATCCCCCCTTAATCCGAAGGGGTATGTGTGAGTCCAAGAAAAGAGTTGTAATACAAATATGCAAAGTATACATAGCAACGCTTGGCTGAATCAACTCTCTGAAATGTTGGAAAAAAGAAGTGGTTTTAGGATGACCACAAACACTGGAACGCAAAACTTGTTGCAGTTCCCGGAACTCTTCCAAAACTGGCAAGAAGCTGAAGGCTTCTGCTAGAGGAATTGTCCTTCATAAAAAAGGGAGACCTTCAACCTAAAAGAAGGGAGGTCTACTACCTGTGGTGGTTTTAGGTTGTCCACCAAACAAAGATGATGGTTTTAGGTTATCCACCAACCGAAAATGATGGTTTTAGGTTATCCATCAACCAAAGATGATGGTTTTAGGTTATCCACCAACCGAAGGCATGCTCATGGGCATCCGTATCTCTGGCTACATCTCTGACTCTAGAATGACGAATTGTGGCTCAGGCTCACTTGAACTGCTGGCTACAACTCTGAACATGGAATGAGAGATTGTGGCTCAGGCTCGCTTGATCTGTCGTCGAAGCTTGTACATGACCACCATTTTCCCCCTGTCAGGGACAAGGTGAGATGATGGCGAAAACTCAATTGCAAGTTTGCTCAATATTCGTGAACAAGTTCTAACATGTGTCGTAAACATCTTCTTGGCTGCTGATGCCCATTGCCAAGAAGCGATCCATCCAAGATGAATCTTGGTTCTTGCAGGAGGCTTGTGTCTGAAGCATCTGTCTGAAGAATGAGTGTGCCGACCACATTGCTTGCATGGATGAAGATCAAAACAGTGATCTTTCATATGGCCAACTCGATCACAGTGTTGGCATTTCTCAATCTGTTGTGGAAGTGGAACAGGATCTGGAATAGCTGCAGGTGAACTGTCATACATGAATCCGGCACTCTGAAATATGATGGGCTTGGTGTAGTCTGGAATATGAAAGGACACATCCTTGTCATATCCAAGACCAATTATGTGCTTGTTGTGGACAAGCTCTTCCCAAGGTCTGATGATGGGCTTGAGAAGTGCAGGCTGAGTGGCTACATCTGCATTTAAATCTGCTCTAGTACAAGGAACTGAATGGGAATCAACTGGAACTTTGCTGACTTGTTGCTGATGGGAGTCTTTCACAATGTTCTGAACAGAAACAGGTTCAGAATGGTGACTCTTTTGCTGAAGTTCTTGTTGGAGCCGAGATTCCAACTGCAAAAACTCGATCTTCTCATGTGCATCTTGTAAACAACTGTGAATTTTACAAAGAGCATCCTTGCTCATTTTTATCATGTCATCAACATTGGAATGAATGAGGTTATTCAACAACTCTAATGCCTCATTGATTTTGGCCATTTCAACAACTTAGGCTCAAAAAATGAAAGGGTGTCGGCTTCAACCGAAAATGCACTCGTTTACAATGTGATTCAACAACAAATACAAATGACTCAAGAAATTCTCAAAGTACAAAGTGTGCTCCTCAAATGATGGAGGGCAATCAACAAATTTTCAACAACTCAAGTACACTTCAAGTCTTGAATGAAGATGCAAATAAATGTCAGTTCAATACAATATTTCTGCAAAATATGTGCAGCTGAAAACACTTGTGCAAGAGGCCTTTGAGGCAGCTGAAATTTCTTCTTCAAATAGTTGTTTTCAATGATGGCAAACTTGTCTTCAAGTGTAAATTTCTTCAGAAAAACACCCTCTTATACCACAAATCACAAAATGTAAATCTGCAAATTTCAGTCCGTGTGATCCTCATATGCCATTTTCCATTTTCTGCTGTTCATAACTCTTTTTCTTCTCTTCCTCTTTTTCTCTCTCTCTGCTGTTTTTTTTTTTAATTAATTAAAAATTAATTAAAAAATAAATTAATTAAAAAATAATTTAATGGGAAATAGTTAAAAATAAGGAAGGGAATTAAAAAAAAGGGAGAGGGAATTAATGGGAATAAAAAAGAAATTCATTTAAAAAAGGAGGGATTAATTAAAATGGAGAGGGGAGTTCATTTAAAAAGGGAGGGACATTTAAAAATGAAGATTAATACGATATGGAAATTAATTAAAAAAGTGAGGAGGAATTATCATAATGGAGAGGGGAGTGATTTATGGGAGAGAGGTATTATATGAAAGTGGGGTCGAATATTAAAAAGAGGGGATTACAATTTTTTAAAAGGGAATCGAATGGTGGGAGGTTTTAAATTAAAAAATAAAATTTTAAAAATGAAATGAAATGGCGGTGTGTTAAATGGATGGGTCGTATTAATATTGAAAAATTTTAAAAACGTGAATGGTGAAGTGTAATGTGTTGGGTAGGGAGTGGAGAGTATAGCGGCAGGGGGAAGGTGTAGTCGGAAGGTCCGAGTGGTGGAAGCGGCATAGGAAGATGGAAGGACGGGGTATGAGCAGTAGGGGGGAGAAATAAGGTGGCTAGTTCGATGAGAGGGAGTCGACTGGGCTGCAGGTAGATTAGGAGCAGACTGTGTATTGAAAGGGAGACGGTTGTGCGTAGAAGATGGGTATTGCTGTGTGAAAGCCGAGGAGGGGGGACGGCTGTGCGTTAAATGCTGTGGTGCGATATGTGTAAGGGCCGTGGGGAATGGAAATAGCGCAGGCGGAGTTGTATAAGGGAGAGGGTTTGGTATGGTGTAAGGGTGGCCGTAAGTGCAGGCGGGAAGGGCGGGTAGGATAGGTAGGGAAGGGCGGTATTTAAAAAATGAGGGAGCGGTATATTATTGGAAAGGGCAGTATTTTAAAAAATGGTATTTAAAAAATTGCAGGTGGAGTGTGCATTGCAGAGGAATGAGGGTGAGTGGCAGAGCGTAGAGCAAAGGGCGGTGAGAGCCAAGAACAGTGATTTTTTATTTTTTTTATTTTTATTTATTGTTTTAAAACAACAGAGAATAGAGAGCAGAGAATTTTCTTTCCAGCAGCGGAATATCAGAAATTGCAGAAAAGACTCAGAAATTTTTACTTCAAAAACTCAGAACTTTTCCGATAGCTCAGCAGCAGAAAAACTCAGAAATTTTTTTCAATAGCTCAGCAGAAGAAAAACTCAAAATTCTTTTCCATTAAAAAGCCAAAAATTTCTACTTCAGAAACCCTCTTTAAACAATGTTTTCCAGAAACTCTTCAATGCAGAAATTAATAGAAATTGCAGGAAAAATGAGAATGAAAACCTTCAGATGGGCAGTGCTGTCTTTCCTTCAAAACCAATTTCTGAATGCTTCTTCTTCTTCCAAGCAGATTTCTGAATGCTACAGAATCACTGAATGTTGCTCCTCTTCAAAACACTGCTGCTGAAATCTCTGAGTGCTTCAGATGTGCAGTGCTGCTCCCAATTTCTGAGTGCTGCAAAAATGCCAAGAATTTTTTTGCAGATATGCAAGCCATAAACACAAATGGCTCACTCAATTTGGAGCAGGGCCAGAAATCGCCCGCTCTGATACCATGTTAAACACCATGTTGAAGCACACACATGGTGTATGAGGAAGATGAGCACACACACAAGAGACTAAACACACAATGAAGGATAAGCTTGAGGCTCTCATATTTTCCATTATACAAAGATGTACATTTATAGTACAATGGTGTGACTCTTGGTTTCATATTCCAAGGTCACTTGGACTCCATTGTGACTTTTCATATTCCACACCTATCCATGTAGGATTAGGTGTTCCAACAAATTCTGTCATTACATTCTGCACTTCATTTTCTGTGAGGCATAGCAGTAATATACCTGAAGGGTCTCTCCAATATAGCTGTCCATTAGCAATTATATATTTCTGGGATTTCATTCTTACAGCTCTATATTTTACCTTATCACAACCTGAAGGACAGCTGAGTGTTAAAAGATATTCAACTATTTCTTTATACCAAGGACTAGTTAGATATTTCATATGTATCTTTTGAGTGGCCATCTCTAGTCCTTGCTGTTCTTCTCCTTTCTCAGATTCTTCATTTGCTAACATGGATAGATTAATGCCTAAGGCCTGATTATTTGATTCAGATAGCATCTTAGCAAGTCCCTGTCCTTTAATCAACTTGGTAGGCCTTATGTCCAGATCATACTCTTGTATTTTTGCAATCCATCTTCCTCTTTTACCTTCGCTGTCTCCCTGAACAAGAATGTCTTTGACAGCTGCTATGGGGACATAGGCAGTAATGTGAGATTGAATAAAATATATTCTAAAAGCTTTAAGGGACTTTACCAGGGCATATGCCTATTTCTCCAATATATTATATTTCAATTCAGCATCATAAAGCACTTGACTAAAGAAAGCTATAGGCTTCTCATATCCCTCGTCATTTTTCTGCAATAATACTCCAACAATTGTATGAGGTGAGGCAAATGAAAAAATCATAAATGGCTTCTTGTAATCTGGTCCAGCTAGCACAGGAGCTTCAGAAAATGCCTGTTTTATCCTGGTGAATGCATCTCTAGACTCCTGGGACCATCTTACTTCATTGTCCTTTTTCAACATATCAGTTATGTGCCTAACTATCTTAGCATAATTAGGAATAAACCTTCTCAGGAAATTAATTCGGCCTAAAAACACCTGTACTTCCTTCTTATTCCTGGGTAAAGGAATACTATTTATTAATTCAACTCTCTTAGGGTCTATTTTCACACCATCTTTAGTTACAATGTGCCCTAAGAGTTTTCCTTCATCTAGTGTAAATAAAGATTTTTGAGGATTGAGAGAAAGGCCACACCTTCTACATTTTTCGAAAGTTCTGCTTAAATGCTCAATATGCTCATCATCATTCTTTGAAAACATTGTGATATCATCTAGATATACCACCAAAAACTTGTCCCGCTCCCCAACAAAGGCTATGTCCATTGCCCTCTGAAAAGTAGCTCTTGCATTAATTAATCCGAATGGCATCCTGGCATACATAAAGGTTCCCCATGGTGTAGTGAATGCAGTTTTCTTCTGGTCCTCTGGGAAAACAGCCACCTGATTATAGCCAAAAAAACCATCCATCATTGACATTCTGGAGGCTCCCACTACTTTCTGCAGGATGTGGTCCATCTTAGGCAGTGGATAATTATCCTTTAAAGATGCTCTATTTAAATTTCTAAAATCCACACACAGCCTTATTTCTCCATTCTTCTTTCGAACAGGAACAAGATTTGCTATCCATTCTGAGTACCTTAATGGTACAATTATCTTGGCCTTCAGTAGAGGGTTTATCTGTCTGAGCTTCTGCTTATAAGGCTTTGCACCTTCCCTCAAAGGAATCTTATGTTGCATTATATTAACATCAAAAGTTTTTAGGTCCTGATAGGACCAAGCAAATACATCTTTATAAGATTGAAACAACTTCAAATATTTTTCTTTATAATCTTCTGGGACTCTTTTAGATAACTTTACAATTTTAGGATCAGCATATGTACCCAGATTCAAATCTTCTACTTGATCTTCTTCTACCACTTTGTTTGGCTGCATGGGAACATCATCTTTATTAAACAATCTTTCTAGAGGCACTAGACCTCTAGGTATAACATTTCCTTTCAGCTGCAGCACTCTATTACCTGCTATCTTCTCTTCCCATCTGTTTTCTGCAATATTTTCAATTTCCTCTTCCTCATTGTCATCAATCTCTATATTGGAGAACTCTCCCACTGTCTCCATGAATCTCTTCATCTGTTCATCGTCTTCAAATACCTGCCAGTGCTTTATATTATCTGGAATAGATGGTCTATAACGTACCTCTACTTCATATCTTAAGAGCGGATTTTGAGGAGGATGAAATGTACTGGAAGCTACAGCAAGAGAATCTGCTATTCTGTTCTGCTCCCGGGGCATGAACTGTATGTTAAATGCTGAGAAGAAATTTTCTATCATGTCCCACACTTCGTTTCTATATGCTCTCAGCCGTGGATGCTTGGTTTGGCATTGATTTTTGATCTGTCTCACCACCAGCTCAGAGTCTCCCATGAATTTTAGGCTCTGGATGCCCATGTTTCTAGCTGTTTGTAGTCCCAATAAAAGTGCTTCATATTCTGATACATTATTGGTAGCCTCATATTCCAATTTAAAGGACAGTGGCACCCATTTTCCTGTAGGAGAGATTAATAACACCCCAGCTCCATTGCCTTCCCTTGAATTTGCTCCATCAAAATGCAAAGTCCAAATTTCTGACTCCTGATCTTCTTTAGGCTGCTCAGCTTGAATTTGACCAAAAAGGGGCTCATGAGCATAATTTTGATTTTCTTCTAACATTAAACATGAGAAATCTCCCTCTTTGTTATAAACTGGGGAATTCTCTGAGCAGTCAACCTTGGTTACCATTTTAACAAATCTAGTCTCCCTGTGTAACCTCCTCTCCTGGCCTCCAAAGACTGGGAAAGTAGCATACGTTAGATCCAACTTGATTGACCCACCAATTTTTGTACCCCAGGACCTTGACAGCAACATGCCAAAGCGGGCTGGGATATCAGCAACCGCAATGTCCATGACCACACTCTTTGCTGGAATTTGGGCCAAATTGACCACTAAATCTTTTATCATTCCCAAGCATTTAACTCTTTTAGAATCAAATGAATACAGGTCTTTGTATGGTCTTGTAATTTGCAGTCCTAGTTGTTCCATGACAAACAAAGGCATAAGATTATGGGAAGCCCCAGAATCTAACATACAATTATGTAACAGCAAGTCATGGATGACTAATGACACATAAAAAGGAGGAGTAGAAGGGTCTATCTCCTCGACATGTGGGCCAAAGACTACCATGGGTCTTTCTTCTTGAAGGTTTAAACTATCAAGTACAATTGGTACTTCAGGAGGGAGCATGAAGGAAGTAACTTGATATTGATATACAGGCTGCTTTAATAACTCAGTCAGGGGGACTGGAATCTTAACTTTCTCAAGTTCTTTTTGCAGATTAAAAGCAGGTGAGGGCTTTTCTATCACTGCTTCTTTTGACTCTTTATTTTCAGCTGAGGATTTAATTTCTTTTGACACAGGCTCAACATTAGGAGGACTGACTATTTTTGAAGAAGAAGGAATCTGATCATTGAGCTGCAAGGGAGCATTTAGAGGGTTCTTACCTTTTTCCATGTTCTTCTTTGTTGCTGATTCCTTCTGAGCAGATGCTTCTTTTTGAGGTGGCTCTTCTTCTTATCTTGAGTTCGGGTCCTCTTTCTTGAAGATCTGAGATCATATTTTACATTGAATTGTGCTTCCATGAAGTCAGCAAATTTCTTACAATAATGGTAAATCTCTGCTTCTTCTTCTTCTTGCAAGGGGCATTCTATATCATCATTATTTGAAAAAGCCAGATTTGAATCTTCTAATCCATAAGCCGCATCTTCAATGGAGTCATCTGCTGAACCTTCCAGGTACAAGGGATGTGGTACCTGGTCTTGTTGTTCCTTTGCTTCTCTAGGCAATATCTACAATGGGGGTCTTCTGTACTAGGGATTGCATCCTCTGTTTGGAGCATTATAGAAATTCTTGGGAGCTACATTTTTAGCTTCCAGTTCAAGCTTGACCATCTTCTTTATCATTTTTCTTATTTCATCCATTTTGTCTGGATCTTTTTCTTGATTAGGGGTGGAAACTTCTTCTTTGCCTCTCCTCCTAGTATCCTGCTCGATTTTTCCCTTTAAATTCCCGGTAGAGGCAAAGTTCACTTCTAACTCCAGAGCGTCTGACTGTGCATCATCTAACGTAGCAGGTTTTCTTTCTCTCAATGCGAAGCCAAAATCAAAATCAAAGGCTGCTATAAAGACTATCTTAGCAGTTGCTTCATGGGGCCTCATTTCGGGAGGCAGGCTCAAATATAACTTGTTGAATCTTTTGATAAACTCTGTGACTCCTTCATTTTTCTTCTTCTTCAAAGTATTAAACTCAGTAAGACACATTCCATAATCTTTCTTTTCCCCCCATTTCCTGAGGAAAGTGTTCTCCATAATATCCCAGGTGGTTATCGAATGGTTTTCCAATGTCTTAAACCATTTTCTGGCTTCACCCTCCAAATATTTCACAAATAATCTTAAGACCACATCCAGATGTTCGACATTCAAGTTTTTTGCAAAAGAGAAGAAGGTCTCAAGGTGCTTCTGAGCATCAATTTCATTTTCACCATTGAATCTCGGTAGAATCTTCAAGTAATCCTGTGGCATATCATTCAGTACTTGGGGTAAGGACAAAGGAGCATATTTATTTAATAAAAAAGCTGGAACATTAGCCATTGGAGGAGGTGGGGGTTGAGCAAAAGTTTGAGAAACAAATGAAGGGAGAGGAGTAGGAGGAAGTGGAGTATGAATAACAATGGGAATAAATTGCACAGAAGCCTGAGGTGTAGATGGGAATAGTTCATGGTTAACCGGAGCTACTTCTGTAACTTCTTTAATTTCCTCCGACTCAGGAGTAGGATGGGGATCTTCTTCAATCCAGGCACTTCCTCTACGTGGAGTTTCCGAGTAAAACTCGGGATTTTCTGTTCTAACTTCTTGAGAAGAAGAGGGCGAATAATCTTCAATGGAATATTCAGGGTTATCAACACGAGCTGACTTCCTCTCCTTCCAAAATATTTTATGAATGATCTTCTCTGGGTCAGACACGTAAGGTGTCTTTGATTGGGATGTATCTTACCTCAAATGCGGCTTACGAGGAGCCAGGACTACCAATAAATTTATTAAATGAAAGCAGTGGAGTCTCCAAGGTGAGAGATACGCAACTCTTCAACTCTCTGTGCTCACCTGATTAGAGAGTGGAAACAATTTGTCGAGACCCAAGGAAACTGATATTCTTGAATTCGCTCCCCAGCAACGGCGCCAGAAAGATGTTGTGGACAATTTTGTCACCCCTAGAGACAGCCTAGAGTTGCCATAGACCAGTGCCTAGGACATCTTAATATAGCAAGGAGCTCGTTATATGGCTTGGGTTGTCAGTCCAAAAGCTCTCTTACTATCTCTTGTTGAACAAGGAAATTAGTTTAGAATGGGACCTATCTCTCTCAGAAGCTGATACAAAGATAAGCATAGTGTAGGGACATCATGCAAAACTCTAATAAAAAGGCATTAGACAGTTAAGAGATAGCTTACTGTAAAGAGGGCCAGTTCAGATAATATACCACAGAAATCAAATATCAGAGAGCGGGTGCAGTGAAAGAAACAAGGAGAAAAATACCAGCTGACATTAGACTGATACCCAGATATACAACAAAACCATGTATGGGCTTGCCGATTCAAGAATCCATACACAATCCTGGCATTTTAAAAGCACCCTTCTAAAAAAACTGATATAGCAGAAAACATGGAAGAGATGAACATGGAACAATATATCATGACTAGGCCTATTTAAAGCACTTGACTAGTCCCAGAAAGGGCATCAACTAGGATGAATCCTTACTGCAAACTAGTGAGCCACTCGCATTCTAGAACATGATACAAGAAGAAAATAGCATGAAATGAGATATTGTATTAACACATAAGAGGAAATTACATACTGTGAGATACTAGAGACCAGAATCCTCAATACAGTTATAACTCCTCCTCACTGAGACCCTATGGGCTCTGAGCCTTCACACAGAAGTATTACAAAATGTATACAAAAGCCTTTTCACTGCACAGTTTGCTGATAGAAATCTGGAACCTTTACAATGTCTAATTTCTGGGTCTTTATAGAAAAGATAGAGAATTCTAGAGAAGGAGGTAGATGGAGTACATTTAATGACTTGATTTGAACAAAATGGCGGAAAATATTCGCGCCCACACTGTGAATGACTGACTATAAATGACTATACTTTACAATTCACGTCCAGAAATAAATGCTGAGGGGGAAAATCTCTTCATAAGCGAAACACAAATGATAAAATATATAGTGTTCTGCCATTTGCTGAGGAAAAATCTGCTGCCGTAAGATCTTGAGATTATTTGTAATCAAGCAAAGTGCCCTTGGACTTCTAACCTGGACTTTAAACATCGGATTTAAATGCAGGGTTTTGTTGATTCATATCTTCACTTTCTTTATGGATGATTATGTCATACAACTACCCTCAGCTCCTTTCTTAAATTTTGCCAGCATAATGTCGTCCTTTTACATGCTCTTAATCTCTGCAACAGAGGCGACAAATTAAAGCATCTCCTTATTGTCTTGAAACCTGCAAAACCCATAAACACATTAGAAAAACCTGACTTGGAGGTAAGGGGCGTGGAGGCGGAGATGGAGATGACGTCGCAGACACGGACAGATGACAGGAATACGTAGGGTGGTGGAAGAAAGACAATGGAGACTTTGGTTAAACAGACGGAGCGCGAAATTTCCACGTAGAACAGTTTGGACGTGAGAAGTGAATAAAAATGAAGGATATGAATGAAATCACACATATATACATATAGCGGGGAGAAATATTATGGACGCGCGAGGCGAGGACACATGGATGTACGAGGGGACAGGTGGAAAGGCGACGTGGCAGCGGAGTCAACAGACGGGGAGACTGATTTCTGGCCGTTGGATCTTGGAAGACGGATCGACGGTTAGGAGGCGACGGGAACATCGTAGGGGTGGGGTCACGGAGCACGGCGGACACATGTTAACGAGTGAGCAAGTTTAGAGGATATCCGCCATTGGATGGAGATCGGCAAATCCAACGGCGCGGGTGGATTCCGCTGCCCGACCATGGTTCAATCTTTAACGCGCGGGAAAGCGGTTTTTAGGGCCCATACCAAAGACATGCGGCACGTTTTAAATGGAATCGATGGCATTTGGTTTAAACCGCCGGCTCGGTGAGAGTGGTGCGGGGTTCACCACCGGTTTTGGCAATTCGTACAGGCGCGGGGACCACCACACAAAATGACTGTCGCTCCGTTGATTTAACTCGATCGGACGGTCACAATTGCGCCTGAAAACCTTTAATGTTACGCTTCCTTTCCTCCTAGCCTGTGGTTTCGCGCTCGGGTCATATGGTAGCCAAAGCACGGGGGGATAAGGTCTTAGGACTGGGCCCGATAAATTTAAATTATGGGTTTTTAACCTTTGTAGAGCGGATTTTCGGGCGGAAACAACAATATCAAATAGGAGCATGAGGTTTTAGGCCATGGTGGAGCTTTTAAATGGATTCAAATGAGGCAGCGACCAAAAATTCATAAGCGGGGGTAAATATATACAACACGGTGTACTCATGCCAAGAACCTTGTGAGGACAATAGTTCTGCACATACACTGCTGTATTGCATGCCTCAGCCCACAAGTGAAGGGGTAGGCCCTGATCATGCAACATCGCCCGTGCAGCACCCATGATCATTCTATTCTTCCGCTCAGCCACCCTGTTCTGCTATGGGTTATGGGGTGAGATGAGCTCTCTGCGAATCCCTTCTGCGCTGCAGAACTCCTTGAATTCAGCCAAGATGAATTCACCACCATTGTCGCTCCTTAGAGAAATCACCTTCTTCCCCGACTCCTTCTCGACCAGTGCTTTAAACTCACAGAACTTCGCGAATGTATCTCTCTTCTTCTGCATGAAGAAGATCCAGCACTTTCGAGAGAAATCATCAACAAAGATCACATAATACCTGTGCTTTGCTGTCGAAGCAACTGAGAAAGGACCACACACGTCGGTGTGAACTCTCTCAAGGATCGTCGTGGCGCGACTATCCTTCTCGTGAAAGGTGGCTTTCACATACTTCCCTAAAGTACACCCCTTGCACTGATCTGACTGCGCAAGAGTGCCCTTAGGAAGTCCAGTAGAAATCTGCTGCAGAATCTTAAAAGCTCCATGGTGAAGATGGCCCAATCTCCTGTGCCATAGTTCGCCCTCATCATCCCGGCTCACCACTTCTCCCGCCTTGCATGCCATAGTTGCGCAGTCATCTACCTGCAACTGATAAAGGTTCTGAGTTCGAACCCCTATCTTCCGGGTCTCTCCAGTAGTCTTACTGCGTAGGAAGGCTTTTCCTTCGCTGAAGACCACATCATACCCCTTATCCTCCAACATCACCACAGAGATCAAGTTCTTCTTCAATCCAGGTACATGCATGACATCCTTCAGTACAAAGGGTTTACCAAACTCCCTCTGAAAGGATATGGTACCGATACCAGTCGCACTGTATCTACCATCATCGCCCATCTCGATGTGCACACCCAGATCTTTGTCCTCCAGATCTGAGAACAAATCCCGATCTCCCATCATATGAAATGACGCATCGATGTCCAAGAACCACACCGATCCCATCACACTTGAAACCAAGCATGCGATCAGTGAAAATTCAAGCTCGAACTGTGAAGCCAAAGCTTCTCCATCTGCAGATCTTCCCGCTTGCTTGTTCTTCTTCTTCTTTGGACAATTGGTAGCATAATGTCCGTGATCATGGCAGTGAAAGCACTTCACTTTCGCCATATCCTGCTTCTTGCCCTTAGCACCAGAATGAGAGGTTTTCTTACCCTTCCCCTTCTTTGCTTTGGACACCAAAGCGCAGTTTTCTTCATCTGCTCCCTTTGATGAAGATCCATCTCGAGTAGTCCTCCTTATCTCCTCCTGCATGAGATCCGCCCAAAGGCGCTCCCATCCCAGCAGCTTCTCCCGACCATTGACACTATCTTGATATGAGTGCCAAGCCTTCGGAAGACCAAGGAGAGCCAGGTCGACCATGTCCTCGTCTTCGACAGTCACCCCCATACTTCCCAGCTCATCTCTGCATTGAGTGAACTTCGTGAGGTATTTGGCGATACTGTCACCTTTCTCCATCTTGATGTTCCTGAGCTTATCTTTGAGCACCAGCTTCCTTTGGTCACTCTTACTCTGGAATAGATCCGTCAAAGCTTTCCACATTAAATATGGAGAAGCCTTTCCATGCAAGCTGGATACAATATGATCCTTGACGCCCTCCAATAGGATCCTTCGACATTTCGCCATCTTATTTTGCCATGCTTCGACTTCAGCAGGATCAGTGGGCTTTTGGACATCCGTATCTACGAACTCCTTCAGACCATTATCTTCTAATACTACCTCCATGCGATCCTTCCATGCAACATAATTCGAACTACCTTCAAGAGCATATTCGAGTCGCAAACCGTTGAAAGACATTTTCAACACCGGCACCAAGAAAAAAAAACTGCTGCAAAATTTCGAATTCCACCTCAAAGCTCAACCGCTCTAGATCTGTGAGAACAAATTATTTCTAGCATAGAGATCAACTGCAAGGGGCATTTACCAGACCTTTCACTTTCCGAAGAAAGATGAATCCGGAGGCTACCTGGCCCGCATGCAGACTCTGTCTACCGAAATAAGTTTGTAATCACTGTGATGATCAATCTCTGCTTCAATAGCTCCGATACCATGTAGAAATTTGCTGAATAATGATTAATTATCCACCGAGACTATCCTGATCACATACAATTCGAATTTATATGCAACACATAATCTCTTCCACTCAGATCATCACACATGCGAAAATAAAACAAGCGATAACACATCAAATCATCATACACATTAACACAGTATGTATGGGGAAAGCTTATAGCTGAAAACCCCGCAGCTATTGTGTATATTATAATGGAGAAATCATGTAACAAACTCAGTACAATACTCCTCACAAGTACTCAGTACTTTCTCATAAAGTTACACACAATCTAGCTCAGTTTTGAACAGGCTACTGGTTCAAAACTCACCGCCAATTGCCTTGCCTCTATTGCGCAATCCAGGCCTGTCTATATAGAGATCCAAGGTTCGAATCTCCTTGGCTTGAAAGCACAATCATCATGGGAAATTCCTCCAAGTGTGGTGCAAATCTCATGCACAACTGATGTCGCCACTGATAGCTAACTCCACCCTTTCATCTACCTCTTTCACTGGTCTCCACTGAACTGATCATGCACTGTAGTGAACTGATGTGTTATTGAGTTGAATAATGAGTTACTAATTAATGAATTAAATAATATTTAATTCACTCCACTCATTACTAGTTGATTAGCTAGTTAAACTAATCTCAACTAGTTCAACTAAGTTAAACCTAACACAACTCCACTAGCTGTCTCATTAACTCCACCAAACTTCTACCACTGAAGTCCTAACTGAAGTCAACCATGCATGTGCTCACCAAACCCTTAGGAATAGCGTAATTCCTCTGTCAGATGCATGAGCCACTTCCAAGGCTCGAACTGAAGTGTTCCAAGAGAGTAAACTGAAGTTTATAGTCCAAATATTATTAAGGGTAAATAATATTTGACTTCCCTATTTTTAGGATAGGCAGTCTAAAAATAGACATCGACCTATAGGTCAAAAAAATAGAGGTCCATCTATTTTTACCGACATGACCAATACTCCAAGAATAACATACTGCAACCCCTGGACCATGCTCCATATGTCTAAAAATAGACTTTGCGCCAGAATTTGCCTGCGGGCCCACTTAGTGAAGGCGACTTCATTTCACTAAGCTCCATCATCTTGCTGCATTTTCAACATTAACAAGAGATAGAATGAGAGCCTTTTGCTGATAAATCCCCATGTTATATTACATGCTCCTTGCTATATTAAGATGTCCTAGGCACTGGTCTATCACAACTCTAGGCTGTCTCTAGGAGCTACAACATTCACAATCTTCAAAGGGAAGGAATCAAATGAAAGCCGAGGATCTTTTCTCAAATACAATATAATTTACAAAGCCTTCTTGACATTCTCGGGAAAAGAGAAGAAATAATTTGTGACAAAGAAAAAAATGTCTTGGATGAAATTGCAACTTGAATACCTGATCTTTCCATATTGTCCTTTCATGTTTCTGTTGGTCAGGTTCATCCTCCAGTGGAGTCCTTGGATCTAATATCGAAACTGATTTAGATTTGCCAGGTGAATAATTTCAGCCTTGCGGTGTCTGATCGTTGTCCACCATCAACAATCAAATCTGAACTTGATTAGATCTTACTGAGGAAACCAGATGTTCAGTTCATAAACTAGACCGGGGATTGACTGACGCAGCATTCATCTACTTTTGCTAATGCAAAGTAAGAGAATTTCGAAGGCTACCTGGCTAACTTCAGGCTCCGTCTGTAGTTTATAAAGCAAACAAAAAACTTTCTTCTCCCTAGTATGGTCACCACTATGTTATTTCCTAAATCTACTGTTTGGTCAATTTAGTGTGTCCTAAATTGCTGCATTTAATTTGTCAATCCGGGAATCGTAAGCTGATGAAGTGCGGCGCACTATATGTGCAAGATAACCTATTTCTTAATTTTTTTTGTCGTTTTTGGTTTTCTAAGGTGAAATGGAAATTCTAAGATGAAAACAAGTTTGGTTATGTTTGTTCAAGGAAGTGATATCCCCTATAATGATTTACCAACTTGAAATTTTAAAAAGCAATTTGAAATT
>JAXQQM020070002.1:0-112562 GCA_034641835.2 Pinus albicaulis | reverse complement strand
TGATATGTCATTATAATCACTTCATACCTTTGCCTTTGCTTTGATTTTCTTGTGATCTTCATATGCTTTGCTCTCCCCTGAAAATCATTACTTTTTTAGTCTTCATAACCTTCTTGATTTTGCTTGTTCATAGATATGCAGGATCATTTTGTTGCAAATCAAATGATTACTAGTCAGTGCTTTCAGGCTCTCTGGCTGCAGAATGTCCAACTGATTGCAGAATGTACCTGTAGAGGACTTGAAATATGGTTTGAAGCTGGAATGATGAAAGGTTGTATGAAATAAATAATGAAATATGGTAGGATGGAGTATGAATGAAATGAATAATGGAGTGGAATGGATCACAACTTATGAAATGGAGTGAAAAAGTGCCCTGCAATTTGTGCTGTGTATTATTCAATTGCAGAAAGGAGATCAAACTTAAAGATCTGAAATGGAAATGAAGTGGACCATGAAGTGAAATGGATGAAGTGTGGATGAATGAATGGAATAAGATATGATATGAATGAATGGAATGAAATGAATGAAGTATGGAATGAAATGAAGTGAAGTGAGATGGATCATAAGTGAAATGGATCTGCACTTATGATTTTGTAACAGCTGCTTGCAAAAAAAACAAAATGGAAAAGTTAGAGTGTCAGAAAGATTCTGATTTTCACTCTATATTTTCTGTATAAACATGCCAATCAGTGATTGGTTTTCATGTCTATACTTTATTTTTATTTTTTATTTTTTATTTTTTATTTTTTTCAATATGTCTGACTTCAGAAAATTCAATTAAGTTGATGAAAAAGAAAGATTCTTCTTCATTAACTTCACATCACTGTTTTCCTGGAACTTCTTGACAAAATCTTCTCTTGAGAGTGGTTTGTGATACAGCTTCAATCTATGACCATTCACAAGAAAAGTAACCTCTTCTTCATCTATTGTCCTGATTTTTATTGCTCCATTGTAAAAAATTCTCACAATTTCATATGGCCCAAGCCAATGTGTTTGAAATTTACCTTGAAAATCCTTGAACTTTGAATCAAACAAGAGAGCCCAACACGTTTCCTGTGAAATCTCACCCTAGAGGTTGGTTGGGGTACAACCTCCACAGAGCAGGGGCATGCTACTTAACAGAGACTCACACAACCATGCACATTCAGAAAACTAAATAGAGTAGAATGAGAAAGTTACCCGTAGGTCCTACGGTTGAAGTAGATCCACGTGGGGTCCAAACCCCCAGCAACCGTCCTTCCTTCTTAACCTGAAAAACAAGAAGAAACCAGCACAAAGGACAAGTTGTACAGCATATATCTACTCTATATGTCAGTGAGATTCATATAAAACATTAAATAAATCATAATGAATGCTCGTATAACAAATATTCTTCATACATTAAAGCATACACTAACACGTTTATTTCGGGAACAGCATGATACTTCTGTATTATAAATAGTACGTACAAAAGTAATCGTGGAGAGATCACCCGATCCTTCCAAGGCCTTCGCAGACCGTCGTCCGGATCCGTCCAGCCCTTGCCTCGCTAAGACTCCTTCCAAACTGGTGCATACGAGATAACATATAAAGGGATGTATATCTCAAGGAAACAAGGGTTTCCTATAATGAACTGGGAAAGTGCAAGAGGCACGGGGAATCAGACTTGGATAGGGAATACCAACAGAGTATAATATCAATAATTCTCTCTCTCCCTTAGGCCATACACATGAGGGCTTTTTATAGTCCCTGCAAGTAGTTTCAGCAGTTGGAAACAGTTGGCCACGGGCTGGGGTGGTTGAACTACCTGAGTAACCATCAACCCAGCGCGAAATTAGGGATTTTTTATATATATTTTTAATCATTTTAATGGCATACGCGGAAAAGTCTAGCTGAACTCGCGTATACACACGGAAAAGTATGGGCATAGTCGCGTATGGAGGATTTTACACTGTTTTTAAGTGAATTTGTCCAAGTCTGTAGGAATGGGTGCCCAAAAAGCCATAAAGCAATCATGAATCATGTCAAAGTGAGAAATGATGCTATAACAGATGCCCCCTAATATATGAGGTCAGAAGGGGTACATGATGGCCGAAATGTATTATGCACACAGAAAGAACTTCGCAAGGACAAGAGAGGACTTCACCAGATTTCAGCCTGCCAAAAACCAATGAAAGAAACCAGAGAGTCAACTCATGCTGAGGCGGGCATACCCATGCTCAGTCAAAAATACATCATATAGAAAGTAATGAATAGATCCAACATGTATACAAGTATAGCTGAACTGAAAGTACACAATGAATCATCTGAGCGTGGCCCGGAAATACAAGTCTGAATCAATGTCCAAGTATCACATATAGAAAGCTGATCAAAGATGGTGCAACTGGATGTCTGATCAAATAAGTAACTGAATCTCCAAGTACCGGATCATAAGAGGTGGATCAAACGGTACAATCACGCAACTCGGGAGCCAACATATAAGATGTTGTTGTGCTGAACTGCAACATATAAGGGTGGACGGCATCACTGGCAGATACTGAAAGGACTGTCAAAAGTGAACCGAAAAATGCTGATGCAACCCGAGGTCTTCACCGATCACTATGGCACAATTCTACACAATGGGAATAAATGAGCTGAAGTTGACCATGTGAGAAATCGTTGGATTACCGGGCAATGATGTATCCCGTTAACCAACGTGAGACAACCCACCGATAATGATAATGAGTGTCAAGGTGCCCCAGTACAATCTGACAAGTGTGAATGAATGAGTTGAAGTCGAACACTTGAAAGAATCTACCAATCAGGAGGCAATAATGAATCCCCACCGTCGATAGCGAAGAGTCTGCCACTGATGACTGCAAACCCTAAGGTACTGACAAAAAGACTCTAGATCTTGTTCCCAGAGCAATGAGTCGGAGTCGATGGGAAAAGATCTGCTGGAAGGAAGGCATTAAGGCATCCCACATCAGTCCAGCGCGAGTGTAACCCGCAGGCCAAGATTTGGAAGGAATCGGATGAAGTAGAGTGATGGAACCAAAACCGAAGTACGTTTCCAACATGCACAAGATGAAGCTAGCGCATGGAAGAAACCCTCTAAACCAACCAATAATGAAAGCTGACACAGAGGCGAGAAATCCACCGATAGGGTCAAATGGAAATAAAGGTACTCAATGAATCCCAAGTGTGATAATGTGTGCTGACGTCGAACACAGGGGAAACCACTCAGTCAAAGACCCATGATGATGATCAAATGCTGAGCACGAGGTCACCTATCAATAATGTAAATAGGCCCAAGGTGCGGCTCTAGGTTTGCTCTCAGAGCAATGTGTCGTAGTCGATAAGAGACAAACCCGCCGGCAAGAAGTCAATGGGGACCTTCTCAAACCAACACGAGCAGAAGATCAAAACATCTGATGTGATAGAACATGATACTGACAAGACCGGGAAGGCCGACTGAATAATGAGTCAAGAGACACCGCAGAATGGCCGACTCAGGCTAGACTTCCCTTGAACAAAAAGCACGACTCTGTGATGACCATGGCAGTAAAAAGTGACACTGTATAAGTCTGTCTCGCAGGAGGCAAAACAAACTCTCCATATGATTGGAAGAGATAACCAACCGGGGGAGAACTGACAAGTGAAACATGGTAAAGGCTGAACCTAGGTCAAAAACTAGAACCATCCCAAATGAAGGAAATATATATAAGTATATGTGCTTTGTTCAAGGGCGACAAACTGACTCTGTACTGCCATCAAAACAATGAAGATACATCCCGTTCCCGCTCTTTTTGTTATATTTAATTTTTTTGTCTTTTTCATATAATAAGCCTGAAAAAGAATAAAAGAATGCTATGGTACAATGGATAGAACGAGTATCAAGAAAACAGATGCACTAGTTCCTGGGATTGGAACAATCCTATGCTCAATGCAAGGTGGCAAAAACTGGTCAGTGATACTCAGAGGAACGTTCCATCCATGGGTACAAAGGTGTCAAGTCGTGATAGCTAAGTGCATGCAATGGTTAACTTGTATAGAAAGTCAAGGTCAAAATTTGGCTTAAACATCGAGTCCAAATGAAGCCGGCTAAAGGCCAGGATAAACAAGTAGCCAATATGCAATGCAGTAATACAACTTAAACGACACCAGGGAGCCTCTAGGGTAAAAGCCAGAAAAAATGATAAGTGATGAAGGAGAAGAATGAAGCTTCAACACATAAGACATGGCGGGACTAAAGAGGACTCCCAAGCCTACATAAAACGCAGAATGGGCAACAAGTGATAGCGAGGAACTAACTAGGAAGCCCATGTAAAGGAAGGCTCTACCATCAAGTCATGATTAAATAATCGACGAGTGAAATGGGTGTAATACTCATGACCTGATGGGATCGACCCTAAGGCAAGTGATCAGTATGGAGGCTATTATGCAAGATGCAACGGAGAGTGATTTCCCTAACCTATATGCCAATGAAGATCATATACCTGCCGTGACGAGTCGGAAATCATGGATCAAAAACCGGGAAAAATCTCAAAATCGTCAAAATGTACCTGAAAACATACCAAACTGGGCACTTCCAAGCAATCGAGTTATACAGCATAAGATAGATCGAAAAAATAAGCATAAGGAAATTTTGTGAAAATTTTCAATTTTTTAGCCGTAAATAGACAAATTACCTCTCATTTGGTTCATTATTGCATAGCTGATTTGGAAAAAGTGCTCTGGAGCTAAAAACTTCTTTCGTCAAATCAGGAACAACCTACCGTCGGAATTCAGCGAAACTTCAGGTAGGCTCCTTAATCATCCTGTTTATTCATTTTGTCCGTTTGGAAATTAAAATTAAGTGATTTTTTGCTTTAAAACCCTTGCTAAAAATTGCGTATCTGCGCATACGCGGGTTTAATGAAGGCAAGTCGTGTATACACGCGACTGTGCACAGGAAAAGTCGCGTATGCGCAGGTCTGATTGCAAAAAAGCGTGGCTAATGAAAAATTTGATGAAATTTCTCAAAATGACCATCTCATGGAGGGAACGTGAGCATAGCGCAATAGACCAAGAGGTCATGCAGGATCGCGCAACACAAAATATCCTCCGAAATTGCGGGTTGTTCAAATTATTTAAAATGCCCAATATGAAAAGCAATGTGTGGTTGCTTGAAATGCTCGTAAATTACTGGGAACCAGATCAGGATTGCTTCATAATTGATCAGATGCCACTACTCATTGAATTGGAGGATATATATTTCATCACTGGACTCTCCAGGAGGGGAGAACCAGTAGACCTGCACGGAAAACCCCTGGGAGGGTTAACCGTGGAAGATTATGTCCATGTATATTGCGTAGATAATTCCAAAAAGGTTGGAACGCAGATTGCAATTAGAGATATCAGGGATTTGCACATGAAGATCCTCCTTTTCACCATCAGCAGAGTGGCAAGATCTGCCTCACTACATCAGGCGTCCAGGACGCAAATGAGTATAGCTGTAGAGTGTTTGAATCATGTTTATGATTGGTGCACAACCCTGCTACTGAACATGAAACAACAGCTGACTTCTATTCACCAAGTAAAGACCAAACACTTTGGCTATGGTACCATTTTGACAACATTCTTCTTTGAGAGGATTCCAGCTTTGAGACCCAGAGTCATCTCAACTATCAGTAGCCCGCGGGACCCAAGAATTGCCCGTTGGGCAGACATGATGAAGAGACTGGGGGGTAGTGAGGTACCCCGGACCACGTGGGACGATGAGTTCTTCCTGTGGTGGGGAGAACAGATCATCGCAGTGGACGACTATCCCTATGCCGGGATGGATTTTCGTGGAGATCCAGATCTAGTTCTTCCACCTGGCACAGCATGGGGAGCAGTCGGTAAGTTTTGCAAATTTTTTTGACTTATATGATTTTTTTGGATTTTTTCAAATATGTATGAAAAAATGAAAACAAACATGTTTTTGATTGGATTCATAATGACTGACAATTAAAAATGATCATGTTTCAGATGTTGGACCAGTTCGTCCTGAGGGCCTACCGCGCCATAAGCGCCGCAGAGGTGAGGCGGAGACAGTGGATTCCGACAGGACTCTCTAGGCCGTGCAAAGAAAATTGGAGGGACTGACCCGCCAAATCCCTATGGCTACCGTGGAGGACTTGCCGGAATCCATCCAGAGACGGGTGGTAGGAGTACCACGAGACTGGGTTAGACTATTCTGCCATGTGGCCACTGCAGTTATGTTCTATAGGAACACGACTTCTGGGCAGGGTCCTCAGGAGTAGACAAATTTTATATATTAAATGACTGTATATTTTTGAGACTGAACATGATGGGGCATAAGCCCAAGTTTTGTACGAGATTATGGATCCAAATTTTGTAAAGTTTTTTGACACTCCGATGATATATATACATCGATATTTGATGTGATGTGATAAATGTATCAAATGTATGATGTTTTTGATGATTAAAAATTTATTGTATGGAATGATTAATGTGCCAATCTAATGCTTGATTAGCTAATGAGTCAACAAACCAATTGTCAGCTCGAGGAATATGAATGAATGTTAAAAATTGAAATGACCTTTGTAACAAACGTACCCTCAAAAACAATCGTAATAAAAATGGATCTCGTACTCGATAAGTGTTGTTCAACTGCGACACCACCAGCTGAGAGTCCAAGAAAACTACCAACGAATCAACACCCAAAGATATTGCCTCCGAGAGTAGATGAACGACTGCAGTGTATTCTGCTATATTATTGGAAGCAGGACCAATGCAGACCCCTCTTGATACCAACAGCTGATCGGAAGGATAATGAAGCACCCAAGCCGCGGAAGCTAAGTTCCGGGTGTGTCTACTAGCACCATCGGCGAAACCAAAATGACTCATGACATTCAACACAACCTGCCAAAGCAGATCAAAAACATCACCAACTCATCAAAAATCGAAAATCAATCAGATATGTACAAAGCAAAAAACTACTATATACAAAAGCAACATGCCAGGCCGAAGCCTAGGCATAATACTTCTTCAAATAGAGCCCATTTCGGGGCTCCGGCAACTCGTTCCCTTCGAAATCAACCAAGGTATAAGCTCCTTTCTTAAGGACTTTTTTAACGATATAGGGGCCATACCACATCGATTTAAACTTTCCTGCCCCCAGGGAATCCTTTTCTTGGGCATAGACCAAAACAAGGTCACCTTCCGAAAAGAACCTAGGCTTAACCGCCTTATCGTACTGAACTTTTACTCAGTTTTTATGCGCTTCATTCATCGTGGCGGCATCCCGACGCTGCTCATCGAGATGTTCCAGATGAAGAAGCCGTTCTGCCAGACTGGAAGTGTCAGGAAGAAGCTCAACAGCTAATTTAAGAGAAGGAATCTCACATTCAATAGGAAATACGGACTCCACCCCATGCACTAACTGAAACGGAGTAAAGCCAGTTGCAGTTTTCACTGACGTCCTGTATGCCCAAAGTGCAGGATATAGCATAATATGCCAGTTGGATCTATGTTTATCAATTGTCCTTTGAAGAATTGTCTTCAAGGATTTATTCACAGCTTCCACTTGCCCATTGGCCTGAGGATAATATGGAGATGAATGCTCCTGCCGGAAACCAAATTTGAGAGCCAACTCAGCCATCATACTATTCTGAAAATGACTGCCATGGTCAGTGAAAATCTCTCTAGGTATACCAAAACGAGCGATAACTTGGTTGAAAAGGAAAAAAGTTGCAGTCTCACCATCGTTCCAAAAAGTAGGCATAGCCTCGACCCACTTAGTAAAGTAGTCTACTGCTACGATAATGTACTTGTGACCTTTTTCCGAAGGTGGGTTACAAGTAGTAAAATCAATACCCCACTTTGTAAAGGGTCCGACAGTAACGACTGGAAAAAGCGGAGCTGGATGAGCGCGCATTTTTCGAGTATACACCTGACAAGGATGACACCTTTTGACCGATTCAATACAATCCTTGAAAATCGAGGGCCAAAAGTATCCAGCACGCAAAATCTTTTGGGCTGTAGCAAGCCCAGATAAATGACCCCCACAAGCTCCACTGTGAGAATCATTGAGCACAACCTCAGCTTCTTCGAAAGTTAAGCAGCGTCTTAGGATTGAATCAACCCCTCGACGGTACAAAGCATCACCAATAATCAGATAACTTTTAGCTAAGTGACGCAGCTTACGACGCTCATCTTTCGAAAAAGAAGAGGGAAACTTCGGAGTCTGGAGATATACAATGATGTCCCCATACCAAGGATCTTGTGGAGAGATTAGAAACAAGTGTTCGTCCGGAAAGGACTCATCATAGATCATCACCTCTCCACAAGGCAACTCGGAGATCAATTCCGCGAAAACTAACGACTTCTTGGATTTGGCATATATGAATTCTAGATCAAATTCTTGTAAAAACACAATCCATCTATTATATTTGCCCCCAATCACTCGCCTGCTGAGGACAAACTGAAATGGATTGGCAGCTGCCAAGACATAAGTTTTGCGAAGAATAATATAATGCCGGAGTCGCTGCACAGCATGAACTGCTGCCAAGGCTAATTTTTCTATCGGGGTGTATCGCAGTTCAGGTCCTACTAGTCCTCGACTAAGGTAGTAAATAACATGCTCAGCCAGAGCATCATCCTCCTGAACCAGAACCATACCAATGGTAGATTCTGCTGTAGCCAGATACAAAATAAAATCTCTGCTATAATCGGGTGGACTCAGTAAAGGAGCAGAGGTCAATGCCTTCTTCAAGGCATCGAATGAGCGTTGAGCGTAGTCGTCCCAAAGAAAAGGAACTCCTTTCTTCAACAGTCTCATATATCCCTTTGTAATCTCAGCATAGTTGACGATAAACCTCCGAAGAAAATTAGACTTCCCTTGGAGACTTTGAAGCTGACGAATTGAAGACGGGGGAGGCAACCAAAGTATTGCCTCAACCTTGAAGGGATCTACCCTTATCCCTTCCCTAGACACAATGAATCCCAATAGCCGACCGGATGTAACCGCGAAAACGCACTTGTTCGGATTCAATCGAATTTTATAAAAACGACATCTTTCAAATATTTGTCGGAGGTGACTAGGATGATCCATCCTCTTTCGAGAATGAGCAGCTAGATCATCTAAGTATGCCTCGATAATCTTCTTGATGTCGTGGAAGGCGTAAGACATGGCCCGCCGAAAGGTAGCCCCAGCATTTTTAAGACCAAAAGGCATCTTCTTGTATGCAAACGTACCCCAGGGACAAATAAATGCAGTCTTATGTTGATCTTCAGGACGGATAGTAATTTGATTATATCCGGAGAAACCGTCCATGAAGGAGAAAATCTCGTTACCCGCACACTCGTCAATAATCTGATCGATGAAAGGTGTGGGGTAATTGTCTTTAGGACACGCCTTATTCAGGTCTCTGAAATCGATGCACACTCGAATCGTTCCTTGCTTTTTATCTACCAGAATGGGGTTTGAAACCCATTCAGTCAGAGGAACTGGGAAAATGAATCCCGCCTTAAGCAGCTTTTCAACTTCAGCTTTGATAGCTGCTGCCTTCCTAGGATTAACCGGACGAAGTTTTTGCCTGACTGGCTTAGCGTTTTCATACGTCTTGATCTCATGCTGGAAAATAGATGGGTCTATGCCAGGCATTTCCTCATAAGACCAAGCAAATACATCCCTATACTCTTTGAAGAGCTCGATATAGATTTGAACCTCTTCACGGGAACATTCAGCTCCAATGAAGACATTCTCAATAATGTTGGGATCCCTGGAAATGTTCACCGGGATAGTAGGAGAGATCACGGCCATGTTCCCTTCAGCATAAACCTGTGCTGGTGCCAAAGGGTTCAAGACTGGGTGAACAGGTCCAGGAGACTGAGGACTTGGAAAACTTGTTTCGACTTCGCTCAAGTCAGGTAGGAAGTAAGACCGATGATGCAAATCATCCCACGGTCTATCTATACTTGTCATCGCTTCCAGGATGGCCTCTTCAGATGGAAGAGTGGTATCTAGACAATCCTGGGCAGAAGAAGAAGTAAGCGTCCAAGCCGGAGCCACATCACCATCCAACTCTTCCGGTGAAAGAGGAGCTGGGACGGTTTCTGCAGAGTCAACAATGGACTGATATGCAATCTCAGCTGTAGAAATCGGGAATGCCATTCCACCCACTTGACCTTCCGCTAATGTGGCAGTAGGGGAAGGTAAGGTCCAAGGGTCCGAAAAATAATGAGTTCGAAAGAACTCTCTTCGAAGGGGAGCCTTGGAGGATGAAATAGCATTAATATGAACCTTAGGAGGAGGAAGATCAAAAGTTCCCATCAAGGAAGAATACATTCCAACTCCTAGATTCTCAACAGGCGCCTTAGTGTTATCCAACTTAGGAACAGATGAGTCAGAAGGCGCATCTAGGTCTACAGGAGGACAGTCTAGTTGATCGACTGTGACAATCCTCCCTTCGTGGGGGAAACATACAATTCGAAATAATGAGGATGCAATAGCATCCATCTCATAAATCCAGTTCCTCCCCAACAGAAGGTTGTAGTCCAAGGCTGCATCCACTACCTCAACTTCTATGTTAACGGTTTTTCCCCCAACACAGATGGGCAAAGCCGGGACAATACCATGGGGTCTGTGAGAATGACCATCGAACGCAGTAAGAACAGTGCTAGATGGAACAACTTTGGGAGATCCAAGTGTCTTCCAGCATGCGAGAGACATCACGCATGTAGAAGCACCCTCATCAACAACCGTTCGAAAGATATTGCACTTCCGATACGAAGATTTAATATGAAAAGCCATGTGATGAGGAAGTCTCTTCTTAAAATTAGTCATATCAAATGTAATCAGAAGAGAATTTTTCAGGTCAATAGCCCCAATGGCAGTGAGCAAAGCACTGCGCTGAGCCGGACAAGACTGGAGTACCTCTAAAGCTGACATAGCACAAGGACTCTGCGCCAGATCTTCTACAATCGAGTAGTTCTGGGCAGCTCTCGCGTTCGGATTAATCGTTGACCGCTTAGAGGATGCCTTCGGTATCTGAGGCATAGACTCAACAGTTGGCTTCGTGATGTGAAGCGGCTCAGTAGCATCAGGAACTTCCTTAGCTTTCGAAGATTCCTCTCCACCATAATCACGGGATCTCGTAGCGACATCCACGTGAGCACTCATCATAAAGATGTTCGATGGAATTTCCCCTTCCTGGGCACCTCCAGAGGAAGCCCCAGGATTTTGGTTCGCGCCAACAACTAATTGCTGCCCTTGGGGAAAATGGTTTGTTAGCACAGCCTGGGAACTAGAAGAACCCTGCTGAGATAACAGGCGCTGAGCATCCTGAATTTTCGGGCAAAGGTGTGTGAGATGGTCTCCAACACAAAGCTTGCATGGAAACTTCACTTTCTTTTTCTCCTTTTGACCCTCACCAACACGCTCGTTGGTTTTATTTGCATTACCCTTCCCGTTCTTGCCCTTCTTCTTGTTATTTCGTCCCTTCTTCTTCCCATCGGATTGTTGATTTCCTTTGGGATCAGAAGTTTGGACAACATTTATGGACAAAGACTGGGAAGGTGATGAATCAGCAGGCACAGCCTAACCAGAAGGAGCAGATTGTAAAGACAACTGCTGCAATTGAGAAAGCAGGCTGGCTGCACTACTATTGACCGATCCGACAAGCCCGTCACCATGCGGACCAGGTTTAGGTTTCGATAAATCCAATTTGGAGCGAGGAGCATTGGGAAAATACTTATAAAGCATCCCAGACTGAGAATAGATCAATTCTAACTGCTGGGCCCTAAAGATGGCCTGCTCCTCAGAAAATACCCCAGATAGGGATACATCCTTTGAAATATCTAACTGCAGAGATTTCAAAAACCACTCGAGAACGAACTCACCTGGAATATGGGCTTTGATAAGCCTCTTCCTTCTCCTCCATTCCTGAATGTGATCAGAAATGTGAGTTGCCTCATCCTGCTTAAAATTAGCCAGGAGTTCGGTCCCAGCCTCATATCTGACAGGAAACTGAAAATGGTTTAGAAATGTGACAGCCAGTTCCCCAAATGTAGCGAAACTACCCCCAGTGAGCTCGATATACCATTTGGCAGCATTTCCAGTTAGGGTGCGTTGAAATAATCTCAACCTAATCGAATCATCGATCAGGGAGTTCGAAGAACACCATAAGTGGAAAGTGGTGATGTGGTCCGCCGGATCCTCTCCCTTCTTACCTTCAAACTTTGGAATGTCTGAAGGAAGTTTGGTCGGGACCGGAGGCCACCCCGGACTATAACGAATCGGGTCATTAGTCAACTTCGACAAATCTGGCAAGTTTAACGT
The DNA here is from genome assembly GCA_034641835.2 of Pinus albicaulis. NCBI lineage: Eukaryota > Viridiplantae > Streptophyta > Pinopsida > Pinales > Pinaceae > Pinus > Pinus albicaulis. The sequence continues at coordinate 100,276 of JAXQQM020070002.1, read as the reverse complement.
TGCCAGAAACGGTAAGCGAGGCGGAGCCTGAGGATTCCATCCTTGATGGGATGGATTCCCGACATTCTGAAAAGAATAGCCTGGATTTGATGAGGCACCAGGCTGCCAGAAAGGACTCGTAGAAAACGGAGAAGAACCTCCTCCCCACGCCGAGTTACCAAAGCCCAGACCAGTTCCCCCCGCTGAAGTGTTAAATGAAGAGGAGAGCCCCTGATAGGGGTTCCAAGAATTAGACAGAGGAGAAAAGGTCTGATATGCACTCGACGAAGGGAAAGAAGCATTCCCTTGATGACCTGCGAAGAACTGGTTCCCTGCCCCAGCCGTAGTAAACATAGGATTCCATCCCGTAAAAGTAGTCGAACTTTGCCCCCCAAACCAAGGGTTGAAACTCTGGGTCTGGGACATAAATGGAAACGACCCTAAAGAAGGATTGGAACTGGGAATGTGCCCAGTCCCAAAGGGGAAACCCTGAAAGGAAGCTGATCCACTAGCCATGTTAGACATGGGTGTAGATCCAGCTGAAGCAGCAGAAAAGGAAAAAGAGGGATTTCCACTAATGGACATCCCTGAACAGAAGGGACCAGAATGAGAAGCATGTGCTTGGGTGAACCCAGAGCCAAACACAGCAGCACTAGAAGCAATCAAAGATGAAGCAATAGTGCCCCTTGCTTCGACAGACGCAGAAGTCTGAATGCCTGCAGCACTCACGACAGAAGCCGCGTTCCCAGTCGTGGCCATCGAAAGATAAGAATGATACGGAAGATCCGACGGTCTCTCAGACTCCGGTCCGATGTACTGAACAACAAACGGATAATCAGGAGGAAGAGGAGATGGACCTGTAGCAGGAGGCTCAGGTATATCTTCTATCTGAAAATCTTCTTCCTGAGGAAACAACACTCGCGAGGTGAGCGGAATGCTCCTCTCGGGACCGACACCGGAATCAGCTACGAAACCTTCAGACCTTTGTGGAGGATCACTCTCCACTGCGTCAGATGCTACCGGATGGTAACCACCTGCTAAATCACTCCTACGCCTTCTCGAAGAAGGCTCTGGACTCTCGGGAGATAACCCCCGGATTCTCCTCGAACGTCGAGGCGCTTGATCAGCCACTTTTATAGATTTTATAAATTAGACTCAAAAAGTGAAAAGCTAGGCAAGCTAGGAGCAAAGAGCACTCACTAAAATAAAAATCCCTGAGATACAGCAAGCAAACAGCCTCCAAGTATTTCCGCTCCGGGTGATGAGGACCGGACACCAAAATACAAGAAAGCGAAGTATAGGGCCTTCCGAAAGCAGTCTGGGATGATTAGGGCCTAGAACAACTAGCGAAGGTATCAGAAACAGTTACGCCGACCTCCTAACGACAGCCTTTGTCGGCTCAAGCACCCAAGCTTCGCAAGGGCACCCCCCAGAAGTACTGCTGAAAGTGATGCGACGTCTGCCTCAGGTACCACGGGTATTCCCCCCCGCAGTCACCTGTGTGGAACCTAGGAGTGGCAACTATGGACACCAATCCGTATCAGAAGCTGGGCAGAACGGTCTTGAGGTCAGATTCAGCTAATCGGAGGGGGGGTATCCCTCTTCTCAACCTTCACTTCCCCTCGCGCTTGACTCTCGGATGAGAGCTTTCCAAGTCCACCTCACGGAGTTGGATTTCGCTCAATTAATTAACTTCTATGTTTGTTTGAGCGGCCTTGGAGAGTTAACTCTCCACTCACCTATTCCAAGGCCCTACAACCTAGCTAGTTGGTGATTGACACTTAGAAAAACTTGCTAGTTGTTTTTAGATTAAATCGCTTATTTTAAGGGCTGTTATATTAAGTCACAAGGATATGGAGATGAAACGTATGGTGTTTTTGACGCAAAAGAAATTAATAAAAACTTAACTACATGCACATGCAGTTCTTTGTCTTTCGATGAAAAGTAATCTCTATACAGGTTCTACGAGACTAAAATTGTATTTTTCTTTTCAAAAAGAAAACTCACATTCACAAAAACTAAGAAGCTAACTAAATGCCGAAATGCACCTAATGCAAATCACTACAAGCATGTAAATCCTAAGATGCAAAAATCTCTTAAAACGAGGTGAAATTTCCCAAAAAGCTCCTTCAGTTTTAACTCATCTTTTGTTGTCCAGAAAGCTAATTCTTGAAATCAAGAACTCTTAAAATAAGGACACCAAAAACACTTAAAAACAAGAAGAAGAAATCAAATGACAACTCCTCCTCAAAATCAAGCCGAAAACTAGAAGCAAGAAACTTCACAAAAGCTCCAAAAGATATGGCCAAACGAAAATGAAAATGCAACAACAAAAACAAAACAAGACACAATGTTTTTTGAGTTTTTGAAATGCAAAAACAAAAAGCAAAACAAATGTTTTTTGGGCTTTTTAGTTTTATAAAGCAAGAGCTCGAAAAGACCAAGCACAACTATCGAAATCCAAACCAAATAAGACCGAATTCCAAGCACAAACTTCAACAATGCTCCCAAACCTTATAAAGCTAACTCGTAGCAAGATCAATAAGAGCAAGAGAAGACCAAAAACTCAGCCAATCAGCCTAGACAAATAGTGCAAACTCGTTGCAACCAAAAACTCCAAAGAAGCAAGAAAAGTCCTTCAAAAGTTGCAACAAAACCCTAGCCTATGGAACTCAAGAAAACCAATAAAAAACGAAGCAAAAATCGCAATGAGAAGCACAACACAAAGATAGGAGTGAGTCAGTGAGCAGAAGCTCTCTGTTCTGATAAAGCAGAACAGCCAAGAATGCTCAGAAAGCGATCTTGGAACTCAATCCAGAAGTGCCAGCACCAGAAACAACACTTTGCCAAAAAGACTAGTTTTCGATCAAACGAAAGAGAGAACAGACATGAAACCACTTCCTTCACACTCCAGTAAGTACAGAGACACTGTAGAAACAGGCCTCCACAGCCAGAAAGGACCAAAAAGTCAAGAATCCCAAAAATTCAAAATCTGCCTAGGTATACGCTACTTCACAGCTATGCAACCAGCGTGCAAACGTGTCTGTGCTAAGGGAAACTCGCGTATACGCGGGTTCCTTTACACAAACTTGCGTGTATACGCAACTGTGTACAGAAAAAAGTGCGTATACAAAGGTAAATAATGAAAAAACAAAAAGAACAAGCCTGAAAAAGACACCAGGACTTCAGACTGACTGCAAGAAAGTAAACTGGACTGCAACATTATAATTAAGGTATTGTTTCTGGGAAATTCACCTATAGGTTGGTTGGGGTACAACCTCCACAGAGCAGGGCATGCTACTTAACAGAGACTCACACAACCATGCACATTCAGAAAAACTAAATAGAGTAGAATGAGAAAGTTACCCGTAGGTCCTATGGTTGAAGAAGATCCCGCAGGGTTCAAACCCCCAGCAATCGTCCTTCCTTCTTAACCTGAAAAACAAGAAGAAACAAACACAAAGGACTGGTTGTACAGCATATATCTACTCTAAATGTTAGTAAGATTCATATAAAACATTAAATAAATCATAATGAATGCTTGTATAACAAATATTCTCATACATAAAAGCATACACTAACACGTTTATTTCAGGAACAGCATGATACTTCTGTATTATAAATAGTACGTACAAAAGTAATCAAGTGGAGAGATCACCTGATCCTTCCAAGGCCTTCGCAGACCGTCGTCCGGATCCGTCCAGCCCTTGCCTCGCTAAGACTCCTTCCAAATTGGTGCATACGAGATAACATATAAAGGGATGTGTATCTCAAGGAAACAAGGGTTTCCTACAATGAACTGGGAAAGTGCAGGAGGCACGGGGAATCAGACTTGGATAGGGAATACCAACATAGTATAATATCAATAATTCTCTCTCTCCCTTAGGCCATACACATGAGGGCTTTTATAGTCCCTCCAAGTAGTTTCAGCAGTTGGAAACAGTTGGCCACGGGCTGGGGTGGTTGAACTACCTGAGTAACCATCAACCCAGCGCGAAATTAGGGATTTTTTATATATTTTTTTAATCATTTTAATGGCATACGCGGAAAATTCTAGCTGTACTCGCGTATACACGCGGAAAAACACGGGCATAGTCGCGTATGGAGGATTTTACACTGTTTTTAAGTGAATTTATCCAAGTCTGTAGGAATGGGTGCCCATAAAGCCATAAAGCAATCATGAATCATGTCAAGGTGAGAAATGATGCTATAACAGATGCCCCCTAATATATGAGGTCATAAGGGGTACATGATGGCCGAAATGTATTATGCACAAAGAAAGAACTTCGCAAGGACAAGAGAGGACTTCACCAGATTTCAGCCTGCCAAAAACCAATGAAAGAAACCAGAGAGTCAACACATGCTGAGGCGGGCATACCCATGCTCAGTCCAAAAATACATCATATATATAGAAAGTACTGAATAGATCCAACATGTATACAAGTATAACTGAACTGAAAATACATAGTGAATCATCTGAGCAGGGCCCGGAAATATAAGTCTGAATCAATGTCCAAGTATCACATATAGAAAGCTGAGCAAAGATGGTGCAACTGGATGTCTGATCATATAAGTAACTGAATCTCCAAGTACCGGATCATAAGTGGTGGAATCAAACGGTACAATCACGCAACTCGGGTGCCAACATATAGAATGCTGTTGTGCTGAACTGCAACATATAAGGGTGGACGGCATCACTGGCAGAAACTGAAAGGATTGTCACAAGTGAACCGAAAAATGCTGATGCAACCCGACGTCTTCACCGATCACTATGGCACAATTCTACACAATGGGAATAAATGAGCTGAAGTCGACCATGTGAGAAATCGTTGGATTACCGGTCAATGATGTATACCGTTAACCAACGCGAGACAACCCACCAATAATGAAAATGAGTGTCAAGGTGCTCCAGTACAATCTAACAAGTGCGAATGAATGAGTTGAAGTCGAACACTTGAAAGAATCTACCAATCAGGAGGCAATGATGAATCCCCACTGTCGATAGCGAAGAGTCTGCCACTGATGACCGCAAACCCTAAGGTACTGACAAAAAGACTCTAGATCTTGTTCCCAGAGCAATGAGTCGGAGTCGATGGGAAAAGATCTGCTGGAAGGAAGGCATTAAGGCATCCCACATCAGTCCAGCGCGAGTGTAACCCGCAGGCCAAGATTTGGAAAGAATCGGACGAAGTAGAGTGATGGAACCAAAACCGAAGTACGTTTCCGACGTGCACAAGATGAAGCTAGCGCACGGAAGAAACCCTCTGAACCAACCAATAATGAAAGCTGACACAGAGGCGAGAAATCCACCGATAGGGCCAAATGGAAATCCAGGTACTGCACGAATCCCAAGTGTGATAATGTGTGCTGACGTCGAACACAGGGGAAACCACTTAGTCAAAGACCCATGATGATGATCAAATGCTGAGCACGAGGTCACCTATCAATAATGGAAATAGGCCCAAGGTGCGGCTCTAGGCTTGCTCTCAGAGAAATGTGTCGTAGTCGATAAGAGACAAACCCGCCGGCAAGAAGTCAATGGGGACCTTCTCAAACCAGCACGAGCAGAAGATCAAAACATCTGATGTGATAGAACATGATACTGACAAGACCGGGAAGGCCGACCGAATAATGAGTCAAGAGACACCGCAGAATGGCCGACTCAGGCTAGACTTCCCTTGAACAAAAGCACGACTCTGTGATGACCATGGCAGTAAAAGTGACACTGTATAAGTCTGTTATGCAGGAGGCACAACAAACTCTCCATATGGTTGGAAGAGATAACCAACCGGAGGAGAACTGACAAGTGAAACATGGTAAAGGCTGAACCTAGGTCAAAACTAGAACCATCCCAAATGAAGGAAATATATATAAGTATATGTGCTTTGTTCAAGGGCGACAAAACTAACTCTGTACTGCCATCAAAACAACGAAGATACATCCCGTTCCCGCTCTTTTTGTTATATTTGATTTTTTTTTGTCTTTTTCATATAATAAGCATGAAAAAGAATAAAAGAATGCTATGGTACAATGGATAGAACGAGTATCAAGAAATCAGATGCACTAGTTCCTGGGATTGGAACAATCCTATGCTCAATGCAAGGTGGCGGAAACTGGTAAGTGATACTCAGAGGAACGTTCCATCCATGGGTACAAAGGTGTCAAGTCGTGATAGCTAAGTGCATGCAATGGTTAACTTGTACAGAAAGTCAAGGTCAAAAGTTGGCTTAAACATCGAGTCCAAATGAAGCCGGCTAAAGGCCAGGTTAAACAAGTAGCCAATATGCAATGCAGTAATACAACTTAACGACACCAGGGAGCCTCTAGGGTATAAGCCAGAAAAATGATAAGTGATGAAGGAGAAGAATGAAGCTTCAGCACATAAGACATGGCGGGACTAAAGAGGACTCCCGAGCCTACATAAAAAGAAGCATGGGCAACAAGTGATAGCGAGGAACTAACTAGGAAGCCCATGTAAAGGAAGGCTCTACCATCAAGTCATGATTAAAAAATCGGCGAGTGAAATGGGTGTAATACTCATGACCTGATGGGATCGACCCTAAGGCAAGTGATCAGTATGGAGGCTAGTATGCAAGATGCAACGGAAGGTGATTCCCTAACCTATATGCCAGTGAAGATCATATACCTGCTGTGATGAGTCGGAACTCATGGATCAAAAACCGGGAAAAATATCAAAATCGTCAAAATGTACCTGAAAACATACCAAATTGGGCACTTCCAAGCAATCGAGTTATATAGCATAAGATAGATCGAAAAAATAAGCATAAGGAAATTTTGCGAAAATTTTCAACTTTTTAGCCATAAATAGACAAATTACCTCTCATTTGGTTCATTATTGCATAGCTGATTTGGAAAAAGTGCTCTGGAGCAAAAACTTCTTTCGTCAAATCAGGAACAACCGACCGTCGGAATTCAGCGAAACTTCAGGTAGGCTCCTTAATCATCCTGTTTATTCATTTTGTCCGTTTGGAATTTAAAATTAAGTGATTTTTTGCTTTAAAACCCTTGCTAAAATATGCGTACCTGCGCATACGCGGGTTCAATGAAGGAAACCCGCGTATACACGCGACTGTGTACAGGGAAAACCGCGTATGCGCAGGGCCGAAACTTAAAAAGCGTGGCTAATGCAAATTTTGATGAAATTTCTCAGGATGACCATTTCATGGAGGGAACGTGAGCATAGCGCAATAGACCAAGAGGTCATGCAGGATCGCGCAACACAAAATATCCTCCGAAACTGTGGATTGTTCAAATTCTTTAAAATGCCCAATATGAAAAGTAATGTGCGATTGCTTGAAATGCTCGTAAATTACTGGGAACCAGATCAGGATTGCTTCATAATTGATCAGATGCCACTACGCATAGAAGTGGAGGATATATATTTCATCACTGGACTCTCCAGGAGGGGAGATCCAGTGGACTTGCACGGAAAGCCCCTGGGAGGGTTGACCGTGGAAGATTATGTCCACATATATTGCGTAGATAATTCCAAAAAGGTTGGAACACAGATTGCAATTAGAGATATCAGGGATTTGCACATGAAGATCCTCCTGTTCACCATCGGCAGAGTGGCAGGATCTGCCTCACTACATCAGGCGTCTAGGACGCAAATGAGCATAGCTGTAGAGTGCTTAGTTCATGTGTACGATTGGTGCATAGCCCTGCTACTGAACATGAAACAACAGCTGACCTCGATCCGCCAGACAAAGACTAAACACTTTGGCTATGGGACCATTTTGACAACATTCTTCTTTGAGAGGATTCCAGCTTTGAGACCCAGAGTCATCTCAACCATCAGCAGCCCGCAGGACCCAAGAATTGCCCGTTGGGCAGACATGATGAAGAGACTGGGGGGCAGCGAAGTACCCCGCACCACATGGGACGATGAGTTCTTCCTGTGGTGGGGAGAACAGATCATCGCAGTGGACGACTATCCCTATGCCGGGATGGACTTCCGAGGAGATCCAGATCTAGTACTTCCACCCGGCGCGGCATGGGGAGCAGTCGGTAAGTTTTTGCAAAAATTTTGACTTATATAATTTTTTTGGATTTTTTCAAATATGTATGAAAAAATGAAAAACAAACATGTTTTTGATTGGATTCATAATGACTGACAATAAAAAATGATCATGTTTCAGATGTTGGACCAGTTCGTCCTGAGGGTCTCCCACGCCATAAGCGTCGCAGGGGCGAGGCAGAGACAGTGGATTCCGACAGGACTCTCCAGGCCGTGCAGAGAAACTTGGAGGGATTAACCCGCCAAATCCCTATGGCTGCCGTGGAGGACTTGCCGGAAGCCATCCAGAGACGGGTGGTAGGAGTACCATGAGACTGGGTTAGATTATTCCGCCGTGTGGCCACTGCAGTTACGTTCTATAGGAACACGACTTCTGGGCAGGGACCTCAAGAGTAGACAGATCTTATATATTAGATGACTGCATATTCTTTTTTGAGACTGAACATGATGGGGCATAAGCCCAAATTTTGTACGAGATTATGGATCCAAATTTTGTAAAGTTTTTGACACTCCGATGATATATATACAGCGATATTTGATGTGATGTGATAAATGTATCAAATGTATGATGTTTTTGATAATTAAAAATTTATTGTATTGAATGATTAATATGCCAATCCAATGCTTGATTAGCTAATGAGTTAGCAAACCAATTGTCAGCTCGAGGAATATGAATGAAAGTTAAAAATTGAAATGACCTTTGTAACAAACGTACCCTCAAGAACAATCGTAATAAAAATGGATCTTGTACCCGATAAGTGTTGTTCAACTGCGACACCACCAGCTGGGAGTCCAAGAAAACTACCAACGAATCAACACCCAAAGATATTGCCTCCAAGAGTAGATGAATGACTGCAGTGTATTCTGCTACATTATTGGAAGCAGGACCAATGCAGACCCCTCTTGATACCAACAGCTGACCGGAAGGATAATGAAGCACCCAAGCCGCGGAAGCTAAGTTCCGGGTGTGTCTACTAGAACCATCGGCGAAACCAAAATGACTCATAACATCCAACACAACCTGCCAAAGCAGATCAAAAACATCACCATCTCATCAAAAATCGAAAATCAATCAGATATGTACAAAGCAAAAACTACAAATATATACAAAAGCAAGATGCCAGGCCGAAGCCTAGGCATAATACTTCTTAAGATAGAGCCCATTTCGGGGCTCCGACAACTCGTTCCCTTCGAAATCAACCAAGGTATAAGCTCCTTTCTTAAGGAATTTTTTAACGATATAGGGGCCATACCACATAGACTTAAACTTTCCTGCCCCCAAGGCATCTTTTTCTTGGGCATAGACCAAAACAAGGTCACCTTCTGAAAAGACCCTAGGCTTAACCGCCTTATCGTACTGAACTTTTACTCGGTTTTTATGCGCTTCATTCATCGTGGCGGCATCCCGACGCTGCTCATCGAGATGTTCCAGATGAAGAAGACGTTCTTCCAGACTGGAAGTGTCAGGAAGAAGCTCAACAGCTAATTTAAGAGAAGGAATCTCGCATTCAATAGGAAATACGGATTCCACCCCGTGGACTAACTGAAACGGAGTAAAGCCAGTTGCAGTTTTCACTGACGTCCTGTATGCCCAAAGTGCAGGATATAGCATAATATGCCAGTTGGATCTATGTTTATCAATTGTCCTTTGAAGAATGGTCTTCAAGGATTTATTCACGGCTTCCACTTGCCCATTGGCTTGAGGATAATATGGAGATGAATGCTCCTGCCGGAAACCCAATTTAAGAGCCAACTCAGCCATCATACTATTCTGAAAGTGACTGCCATGGTCAGTGACAATCTCTCTAGGTATACCGAAACGAGCAATGACTTGGTTGAAGAAAAAAAGAGCTGCAGTCTCACCATCGTTCCCAAAAGTAGGCATAGCTTCGACCCACTTCGTAAAGTAGTCTACTGCTACGATAATGTACTTGTGACCTTTTTCCGAAGGCGGGTTACAAGTAGTATAATCCATACCCCACTTTGTAAAGGGTCCGACAGTAACGACTGGAAAAAGCGGAGCTGGATGAGCGCGCATTTTTCGAGTATAAACCTGACAAGGATGACACCTTTTGACCGATTCAATACAATCTTTGAAAATCGAGGGCCAAAAGTATCCAGCACGCAAAATATTTTGAGCTGTAGCAAGCCCAGATAAATGACCCCCACAAGCTCCACTGTGAGAATCATTGAGCACAGCCTCAGCTTCTTCGAAAGTTAAGCAGTGTCTTAGGATTGAATCAACCCCTCGACGGTACAAAGCATCACCAATAATCAGATAATTCTTGGCTAAGTGACGCAGCTTACGGCGCTCATCTTTCGAAAAAGAAGAGGGAAACTTCGCAGTCTGGAGATATACAATGATATCCCCATACCAAGGATCTTGTGGAGAGATAAGAAACAAGTGTTCATCCGGAAAGGACTCATCATAGATCATCTCCTCTCCACAAGGCAACTCGGAGATCAATTCTGCAAAGACTAATGACTTCTTGGATTTGGCAGACATGAACTCGAGATCAAATTCTTGTAAAATCACAATCCATCTATTATATTTGCCCCCAATCACTCGCCTGTTGAGGACAAACTGAAATGGATTGGCAGCTGCCAAGACATAAGTTTTGCGAAGAATAATGTAGTGCCAGAGTTGCTGCACAGCATGAACTGCTGCTAAGGCTAACTTTTCTATCGGGGTGTATCGCAGTTTAGGTCCTACCAGTCCTCGACTAAGGTAGTAAATAACATGCTCAGCAAGAGCATCATCCTCCTGAACCAGAACCATACCAATGGTAGATTCTGCTGTAGCCAGATACAAAAGAAAATCTCTGCTATAATCGGGTGGACTCAGTAAAGGAGCAGAGGTCAATGCCTTTTTCAAAGCATCGAACGAGCATTGAGCGTAGTCGTCCCAAAGAAAAGGAACTCCTTTCTTCAACAGTCTCATATATCCCTTTGTAATCTCAACATAATTGACGATAAACCTCCGAAGAAAATTAGACTTCCCTTGGAGACTTTGAAGCTGACGGATTGAAGACGGGGGAGGCAACCGAAGTATTGCCTCAACCTTGAAGGGATCTACCCTTATCCCTTCCCTAGACACGATAAATCCCAACAGCTGACCGGATGTCACCGCGAAAACGCACTTGTTCGGATTCAAACGAATTTTATAAAAACGACATCTTTCAAATATTTGTCGGAGGTGACCTGGATGATCCATCCTCTTTCGAGAATGAGCAGCTAGATCATCTAAGTATGCCTCAATAATTTTCTTGATGTCGTGGAAGGCATAAGACATGGCCCGCTGAAAAGTAGCTCCAGCATTTTTCAGACCAAAAGGCATTTTCTTATATGCAAACGTACCCCAGGGACAAATAAATGCGGTCTTATGTTGATCTTCTGGACGGATAGTAATTTGATTATAACCAGAGAAACCATCCATGAAGGAGAAAATCTCGTTACCGGCACACTCGTCAATAATCTGATCAATGAAAGGTGTGGGGTAATTATCTTTAGGACACGCCTTATTCAGGTCTCTGAAATCGATGCACACTCGAATCGTTCCTTGCTTTTTATCTACCGGAACGGGATTTGAAACCCATTCAGTCAGAGGAACTGGGAAAATGAATCCCGCCTTAAGCAGCTTTTCAACTTCAGCTTTGATAGCTGCTGCCTTCCTAGGATTAACCGGACGAAGTTTTTGCCCGACCATCGTCACGTCTCCTGCATCTTAAATTTTCTCTTCCCCCTCAAATATCATAAACTTAGATATTCTCCACTTTATGCACCAGCTAACAAAAGAACTACTTATTGAATCCATTTCAAATTCATACGGGTATCTGATACTTAACTTCTTTTGAGTAATTATCGACAGCCATGGGAATATAAGAATTTCCATGATAATTTTTTTGGGCTTGACCTCTACTCTTCGCAGTCCATCTAGTTGACTTATATATATATATATATATTAGTTTGTATTCCTCAAGTCAGTTTTTCAGAGTTTTGACCAACTCTAGCCGATCAATAGGCCCTTCTTCAAACTTTCCAGTTTGCAAGCCTTGTAAAATTTTCAACATTTTAAAGTTGCAGCATCGAGGTATAGATGTATGCCTCCTCACATACATCTATCTATACTCAGTTAACCTCCATTGCTCCAACTACTTTCCCAGCAGTTTATATGGACGGTAAACAGATGCTCTGTTCATTGTATTTTTACATATGCTTACAATATTCTCTCACACAAACTTTTATCACACAATAGATGTTCAATAGGATTCTCCCCTTATTTTACTGTTACAATCATTCAACATGTTTGACACTCTGGTGCAGATTCAACTATTCCATGGGAAAAATAGGAAACAGATCCTCTTGCTTAAGTCAAATGGAGGTAGAGAATACTGAACTGGATAGTTTAGAATCCCTAGTGTTAGATCCTCGTACTTAGTTAGGATTCAACTTCTGCTTTCATATGTTTACACTTACATTTAATAGAATAATTTAAATTCTTAACTCTACAATTCTTTCCATTGTAACACAACTGACATACTGAACCCCATACTGCTATCACAGGGTTGTTGTTTCCTACTTTCTGTTATTGGTTACAGGGAATTCTGTGCCATCAATATTGTTATGATAGGTTTAGTTGTTTGGTACTTGCTGTTCATGGGTACTGTTTTGTTAACATTTTCTGTTTATACACACAGAAATTAAATATTCCTTTAAAAGATAGCAAGCTATACCTATACATAGTTATTATATTTACTGTTCAATTGATCTATCATCTCTAACCTCATTACTACAAGGTACTCATCCCTACACCCAACCATTTGTCTCTGCTATCAATAGCTTTAGTTTGCAATTACATGAGTTACTGAACCATTAATCAATCTAACATTTGCACAGTGCACCATAACATAACAATTCATAATTTGCATAATGAACCATAACATCACAATTCATAAATTGCATAATGAACCATAACATCAAATTTCATAAAACAGGGATATGTTTAATACAGACTTACAGAAATCTCCAGAATTTATGCATGCACACCTCTACTATGACCAGTCCTCCCAACCTTAGAGTTCATTTATCTCCAGAACTCACCCCCGAGCTGAGATCCTCCAAGAACAGACTAACCTTAATCTGTTCTGGAGTAGCTTATTTAAGCTATGCTTTCCCCAAAGCCTGTTTCCAATTCTGCGTCCAGAATTTCAGGATGCTTTATTCCTGTTTAGCCTAGGCTTCCCATTTTGGGACTCTTTAAAGCTTCTTTAAGCTTTTCCTCAGCTTTTCCAGCTTTTTCTCACCTCTTCCCAACTACTCCTCTTCATTGGGGAAATTTAGATTTTTCCTCAAAAATCTAAATTAGAAATAATTTCTTTCAAGGATTTGTGAAAGATTTGGGGAAAGTCTTTTTTCCTTTTCCATCACCTCATGGATTAGGCATATGATCTCATTTTCTCATCTGGTCATAGTGCATACATAATATTTTATTTATTTTTCATAATTAATTCATTAACCACATCCACACAATAATCATCCACTGGGGTCCACTCCCCTTTGGATTTATGTTCAAATGTATCATTTGAAAAGCATAGAACTTGGGGGTGTTACATATTCCCCCTCTGAAAATAAACACCGTCCTCGGTGTTGACAACTATCTACTTAGTTTATTTTGAACATAATTATGAACGCTGTTCCATCATCTTAGCTTCTCTGTTCCATGTAGCTTTTCAGCAGTAAAGTGCTCCACTGCACCTTTACTCTAGCTACTGTTCGATTTCGCAATTCAATTTCTTCCGGCTTTCATCCTTGAAGCGACTCTGGAAGGAAATTCCTCTTCTGGTTCCACCTGGACCACATTCCAATCAATCATGTGAGAAGCATCATGTACAAAAATTATAATTTTTTTTTTTTTTTCAACAAGGAGACATGAAACATATCAGGAAATTTAATAAGCAATGGTAGGGCTAATTTATAAGCCATTAGTTTCCCTCCTTTCCAACACCTTCCTCGGTGTTACACTTTAACATTGTTTTTTCAACTTTGACAAAGATTTCTTCTTCGTCCTCGATTTGTTTCCAGCGGAGTACTCTCCTGCTTCCACCCTATTTACTGATGCCTTATGCAGTTGCTTTTCTTCCTACTTCTTTGCAAGAAGTCTGTCTGGAAGATCTTTTATTCTGTTTTCTCTGTCAACAATTCATACCAATGTAAGTAATGTCAGGTACATACAATTGATAATCCACAACAACATTCTGCATTTTAATAAACTTAAGAAATTCAGTTATTAGTCAAACCGTTCAGGTTCATAATAGTTTAGTGCACTTTTAGTACACTACTTATCCTTTCTTGTTTTTCAGTGAGATTCTTTCCTCACGCAACTTGGTCCAGTTCAGCTTTTCTTGATTTTCTAGGTGATTTATCTTCACCTTTTTTTTCTCCTTGTTTCCCGAGTGTACACTTTCCTGTTACACACTTGGCTAAACAATTTTACACTTTTCATTAGTACTCATAAATGAAAGAAAACAATTGTATCATATGCATGTTTATGCTTACCCTTTCTCAGTTCATAGCCGTACTTTCAGTATCTTATCATTGTTTTCTTTTGTTAGTCAATCAATTTAATTAGAAATAACTAGACTCGTTAATAATCTCTACAATTCAATGCTTACTTCCCACATGAAATTTTTTCCTCTAACCTCTTTTATGAATTGTATCCACTAGTTCAAAACTTACGTGAATAAATTTGGAGCTGATGGGTTTCCCCCACACCCAAGTCCAAATGTATCTCATCCTCTTTTCTCTCAGTTGGTAGCTGTATGATTTCCCACTATTTCCCTGTCTTGAATTTAAGACTCAGGAAAATTAAATTAAATAAAATTTACACCCACAAAATTTTATAGTATGAATACATGCAATTACTATCATTCATCACATTCACAAATTCTGATGATGATTCATCAATTGTATTTATATGTGAATTCCACTAATCTATTAGAAATCGGTCATGGTTTATAGGTTTTTAAATTTTCCCCTAGCTAGCCCACAGGAAAATTTGATTTATCCCTTCGTTCATTCATTCATAACAATGTAATGGATTTGCATTACGTATTTAATATACAATGGTCCACCGTACTAAACCAACTATTTAAGCGGCTAACATAACTCGTATTTAAACACACTTCATTATTTTTCCATGAACTAAAATAGGCTCATCCTGAAATACTCTAGTCATGACTGATCATACGGAGGACACCTCGATTTAGGAACACATTTTTTTCCAGATGTTATATTTTCCCTTATTACTTCAATTTCTTCATTAACTTTTAATATCCTTTTTATTTTCCATCCCCTTTTATAACATTCAATATTTTCCATGTGTTATAAAATACCATGCCTCTCTTAAGGCCCATATGAAAAATCATTTTCTTTCGATCACACATATGCCACATAGGTGTCAGTATATAACCCTATATACAATACATGTATAAAGATGCCAAACCACATATGGTTATTATTTGATAGAACTAATTAAAATTGGCATAATTCTATGCATAACCTTTATATATCTACGTGCCCCATAAATATTTTTATATTCTTTGATAAGACTATGGGCCGATGCCCATCGATACCTAAACACCTATTCCATATACATGTTTGAATGTCACATGTATCCCTATATATAACCTTTGATAATTTTCTTGCAAGCTCATGTGTGGATATATATATAACTCTTCTATGTATGGCCCAAAATTTTTCCCAAAATTTTTTCGAGAATCTCAAAGTGTCCAAAGTGGTGTATCCTCTTTGATCTTTAATTGTAATAATATCCCTTACAATATTTTATTTTAATTACCCTTATATATATATATATATATATATATATATATATATATATGTTATCTTCCTCACTCCAACTATTTATGTGTAATTATTATTCCCCTTAATTAAAATCCATATACATCTACATATGGGTATTGTCATATTCACCCCAACTCTTTATGTATGCAAAAATTTTCCACTTAATTAAAAGCTACATGTTTTAAGGTTAATTCATTTCTATTTACATCCATCTATCATAGAGTGGGTATGTTACCCTTTCCACTTTCCCACAAGTATAAAATCAAACCACTACTCTTATCTACCCCTAAAGGTAAGAATTGGTAACCGGCCGATTATATTTCCATCGCATGGAATTTTTATATCATCTTTTAAACCCTTAGAGTGAGTTAGGGACGTTATACCAAAAGTTCATATAAAACATACAACACATATTAAGGTTTATCTCGATATGCTCCCGCCGCGTATAATCAATCTTTGTGCACATATGAATCTCTGTGCTAACCTGAATTAATTCGGCAATATACTCATTTTTGAATTGCTTAACCGCCGTATTATTAACAATTCGTACTGGTTCGCCTGGCAGATACTAACGCGTCATTCGTTTTATTGTATTGCTTGGGATGAGTGAACCCGCCACTGCAGAGGGGTTTACCTTCAGTGGGGTGAGTACACACCCCACCCGCCAAGCAGTCTCGGGAGGTAGAAAAATTTAGGTGTCTCTTTCTAATACGCCGAGATTTTCCAGGTATAGGTTGAGGTTTCCAACTACGGTACCTTCACTGGATGAAATCGGTGGTTGTGAGCGCAGGTTAGGAGACCCATTGATTTGGTTCACCTCGGTGAGGACTGATCGTCGCGCTTGAGCCGGATTACGCCCATGTCGTACCTGAAATTCTAGGGTTAAAGCACAACCAATGTGAAGCCGCGTGTTCCGCACGACAAGATTTGTCAAATCCCCCTCGGAATATGGTGCAACACCCGGACACTCGCGTTTAGGTTTCGTTTTTTTTTTTGGTTTTCCACACATCAAACTTTCAGAATCGCGTTTTAGGTTGCGTATTCTTAAACCCCACCGCTTCATTTTTTCCTCATCTCCCGGTCCTTGTTTCATTTCTATATTTTCCCAATGCTCGATGATCGAGACGTTTTTCTTTCCGTATTCGTGTTGTTTATTTCTTGTCATGGGTTCAGGACTGAAAGATTATTAGGTTATTCGTGTTGTATATTTTTTCATCCTGGAGTTTTTTTTTCACTACGCTACCCTATTGTGTTGGTTGTTTACGTATAAATCGCCTAAGCTCATTGTCCCGTTTATTCTCGATTCCCATTCGGCTTGTTCAGCGAATACCATCTCGTCTGCATGAAGACGTAACGGTTAAGGGGCGATTTACCGGCCTCGTCTTTCTCTGTTCCGCTCAATTCTTGCTGAATAAATTCTTGTGAAATTTGTTAAATCTTCTCTGGTTTTCAATCGTTGTTACACCCTCATTGAATTCGTGTCCTGAGGAATTACATGGAAATTCAGGTTTGCAACTGGCGGCCACCCTATGATTTCATTCGCATAGGTTCAGCATGGTTAGGCCATGCATTTGTGTTTTTATATTTTTTTTTTTTTATATTATTTCCCTGTTTAGTAGAGAAATGCGAGGTTTAGATTTTGACTGTTTGATTTAGGGCCCTCTCGTCTAACTCTTACTTAGCTCACGGTTCCAACTTTCATTAAGATTTCAGATTACTCTGGGTTGGTTTTTTTATTTCGTTTTACATGTTCGAATGGGTTGGCAAACTGTGAACTCTAACATAATGTAGGTTATATCCTATCGCGTGGCGAGGCATTTTTAGGCGGTCATGCTCGTAACTGAATAGATGTTATACCCTCGAGTTGAACTTTTCGGGACTGTCTTTTAGGTTATGGCTGCGTGCCCCCTCCCGAATTATCATTGCCGCACTATCTGAGAAACGGTTTGCCTATCCTCTGTCAATTCTAGCCGATTCCCCAGTGTCTATTCGGTATGAGGAAAAATTTATGTTTATTTATATGGCGCAGACAGGCCTACGATCTTTTACATCTAGATGATACCGTTACACATCTTCTGCGCATTGAATTTTTCCAAGTTATGTTAAGTTAGACAAATCCGGTTAATGGAGAGTTAAGGTTACATATCAGTTTCTCTCCCATTGCAATTCATGGCATTGTCTTTTCCGTTTAATTTTACACAGAGCATAAATACAGAGGTTATGAATGTTAGTTTAATCGAGGTGACTTCATGAAATAGAGTTTATATTGACAGATTGGATAACACCATTTTCAAATGTGGATACGCGGTAAACTAACCAACGTACCCACCTACCAATACTCTCGGTATACTCAAGGAATTTCATACTTATTTTTTTTTCCCTCGCCCACTATTCTTTTATGATCGAAGTTACATCAAGTCATTGGTTTCATTCCGGGGTTTTTATAGTTCGGTATTAACGTATATACACCTACAAACCGTTATTGTTTTAGTTCACGGCACTTTGCTCTGAACTTGCTATTAACATGAGCTGGTATGGTATCTCTCGGTAATTAAATTATTTCCTCGTTTTACTCATAGTTATATGTATTGCGGGAATTAGTGAAACGCACTATTATTAGCTCTCGGCATTTACATGAAATATTAGAGAACTAAATATTTCTTTATCTCTCGGCCTGGTATAATTGTTTTGGTAATTTTAATCTATTGAAATGGATTTAATTTAAAACTAATTTAATTCAAGAAGCAAAAGAAAAATGAAGAGGCGCAAAACTAGGTTTCTTTAGAGTCATGTTTACAGCCAACTATAGTTCTATGTTTTACCTCTCAGAAAACAATTCAATTCAGAAGGCATGTGAGAAAATGAGAAACCCAGTGGAAAAAATATTTACAAAAGTAACGTCTGTAACTAACTTATGAATTCGGATTTTCAAAGTACACTAAGATTAGGACAACTATCGAAAGGCATTGTGGGCACAACTTTTTGGATGTAAGAGACAGACTATCCTCTCTTGTCCTACGTTTCCAGTTTTTTATAATATTATCTTATTTGCTAATTTTATCTTATTTGTAGGTTTAAGGAAAAATAAAAAATAGATGGAGCCCTGCATATCGAATTGGAAGGTTGATTTTAGGTGAATTGAATTGAAACCAAATTATTATCATTCAAGATGGACTCCAAAAAATTACGAAAGAAACCTACCTGCAGCTGTGCTGAACCAGGTATACTCAGAGTCTTGTTATTTCCAGGCGGTTGAGTGAGAATCTATTCACTTATTCTTGATCTGTTCATAGGCGGTTGAGTGAGATTCTATTCACTTATTCTGGATCTGTTCACAGAACAATGAAAATTAAAAAGCCAAGAAGACGCCAAAAAACAGGTTAAAGAATATAGAAACATCAAAGAAACAGGCTAAAGAATATAGAAACATCAAAGGATCAAAAACTAGGTAGACCCTCCATTGAATAATTTTAACTAAATTAGTGAATGAAGTCAAGTGAAACAGAACAGGGTTGAGATTATGAGATAATTTGAGAACATCAACAAAATTCAAATAAACTATGAGCAAATTAAGATTTTAATACAGGCAGACCTAGATGTAATTTATTGAAATTAATGTGGATTTATCATTACAATCGAACCTGCAAATTAATTATTGCTGGAGTCACTTCTCTTCATCCACAAATAACATTACAAAGGCGCAAACAAATCCACTGTACTCTTGGAACAGTCGGTTCGAACAATAATGCACAAAATTAGAAAACAGTTTTGATAATCGAAAACCTCATTATATAACTATGCCTCAGCCTTTTTTTAAAATGAACTGCTAATTTGTGAGGGACGGTGCCACGTGCCACGTCATTTTTAGCCGTTTGGTTTCTAGCCGTTTGAAGGGATGGAACCACATCATTTCTAGCCGTTTGGATTAACTTTTAAAAAGGTAACATGCTATTTTTTTTTACTTTCTATTAATGTTCATAAATACATTCTATCTACTTTCTATTACTTTCTATTTTTGTTTTCATAAATACATTCTATCCACCTACATTGTCATCAACATCAACTATGGTGATGGTGACATGTCATGTAGTTATAATGAAATCAGCGAACAAAACATAAACCATTCCATGCTTAAAAGGCTTATTATGCAATTATAATATTTATCTTAAAAGATAATAGTGAGAAGTGTTGCATGTATTGATAGGATAGAAGAATAACCGTAATGAAATGTAAAATCTGGAAAATATTATATTTAATAATATTAAAAGTTTATCCTTTCAATGTGAATAAAGGATATTTTTTATAAATAATACATGAAATTTTTGTTTTAAACATTATTAAAAAATAACATGTCTATTAAATTTAGTACAGGTCCAAGGTTATATGGGTTATGGATTATAGAAACAAATCAAAATAATAAAGTCGTGAGTTATATGTATTATGGAACATAGAAATTAGGGGTTATGTATGATATGTATTTGTTAGAATTATATTTTTACTAAATTTTATGAGAATAAGTAAATATGAAAATCAAAGAACATGTAAATCAACAAATTATCCACACAAATGAACACAATATGCATCTTAAGGAAAAGGAAAGCAAAGAATATTTTATTGGAAAAGCATGGAAAATAGTTCTATCTATGAAAATTTTCTCCGAAGATTTTCAATGGTCTAGATGTCGGTAGGTCCACCTGTGTCATCCACTTAATATTGTGGTGGCCAACAAGGTAGCTTCCCTTGTGGTAGGCATACTTTTCATACATGAGATTTTATTGAGGTGATTTTTACACCATTATAAAGGTCACTATATGAAGAATTGTGTCACAACATTGTATGATAATATTATGAATTTTGGAGGAATTTCAATTTGATTTCCTAATATGTATCTACAAAATTTTGAATCTTGAGTCTCTTAATTGGGACTTGCCACTAACTTTAAAGGTACTCCCCCAATAGAAACACCTAATGTATGGCGCATAAAAGTAGGAATATACATCTTAGTAACCAATGGAATGAAAGTGGACATAATGACTCCTTATTTTACATTTCAAAAGTGGGAAGAATCATTATATATTGGATGAGCCACTATAACGGCATGTGAGAACTACACAGAAAGGAAAAGAGGATCACAAAAATGAGGTTTATGCAATCGAACAAGTGAAGAGTCTAAAAGTATCTACAAAGAAGGGTTGTAATTGAGTGGAAGATGCTCATTGACGTATTCAAATTGAATGTCTTAATCTTCCTTTCCATCTCATGTGTGAGTCCTTTTATTATTATTTATGCATAAATACTATTGATTAATGGTTTGTGATTCCTCTACCTTTGGAATAAATTATCTAAAAATTATTGACTCAAGTATATTTTCATCTAACTACTTACTTCTTGAGGCCCCTAGACATCGAGACATACCTTTCTACTATTGTTCTCGAATTAGCTAATATCCAACGCTCTCTATTATGATAGTCTCATAACCATTATTACCTAATGGAACTCTATCTCTATCATCTAACAAGTGTTTCAAGTTCTATTAGTATTGTGGCCCAAGCAGAAAATAAGGGTTCAGACCTCAAAATAGATCAAAACTCAATAGTTGACCTCCTCACTTCTATTATCCATGTCACTTTATACTGTCATCCAATTGCCATTTTAGCACCATTTCACATGCTAATCTATATCACCTTTCCACATAATTTATCCATGTCAACAACATGTCATCTCCAAGTCTATGCCACATCGGTGCAATAAAACCCCCACGTTGATTCCATATGACCACCACATTAGTGCCACATCATCATCATGTTAGTGTCATGTAATCTCTATGTGAGTTGCTCATTAAACTAAATTATCATCTTCAAAGTTAGGTCCCTTATCAACTTTGGTAAAATTGGAAGAAATATCTCATAGGAGGGCCTAAGGATCACTTAACAATATTTAACTATACATCACCCTTAACTAATGGAAAATGTGGATTTTGTTATAATCAAGAAGCTAAGCTTCTGATTCTTACATAAATTTTGGCATTGACCTCCCAATATCCTAACCAAACACTCAACAATTCCCTAACATCTCATTAAGCAATAGAAGTTTGGATTATATCTACATTGGGAGTTTCCACAAGACTCGAATGCATTCTCTAATATTTGAAAACAAAAAGTTGAATGCTTGAAAGAAGAAAACTCTATAGCCCTTTTTATATAGCTCTTAGTCATTGATCATGATTTATGCATGAACGCAAAAAAATACACATATAACTATAAATACAAAAATGTAGCAGAGATGACAGTTCATTTCGTTAATATCAAAGAACTAAAATTTGTTTATAGACATAATGGAAATAAACTAGCTAGGGCACTGGTAGCTTATATTTGAGAAGAGATATGGTGGCTATAGGCCTCTGAACTATGTTACAATGAGGCTCGAAGGCCTTTTTATTATTGAGAAACAATGGAAAACCCTAACCATCAAAAAACCTAACACTAGGAGATGAAGCACCAAAACTGTGTGCCTTGTTTGGGTAAATTGGTACTTCAACTTCCTGGGGATGTAACTTTGGCATATGATCTTCGTTTGATATGCTCAATACCTCGTCAAAAATCTCTATCTAAGGAATAAAACTTTTGAGTGAGAAACATTGGTTGAAAACCCATGTTGCTCCCATTTTTCCAAAAAAACTTCGTTTAGGGCCTCAAAACAACTCCGGAAGTTCAGGACCCAAAAAATTGCTAAAAATAGTAAAATGTGTTGAAACTAAAAAACTAAAAGAACCAATGGTGAGGGTCCAAATGGAATAGGTGGGTGGACATCAGTATCCACCTGGATCATTCATGGCCCTTATGTTATCCATATAACAAAGAGATTAGGATGAGGCCTTCCTATCAATAATTTTTTTTTACATTGTTTCTCTAATGAACTCCATCCCAAAATTTCTCTCCATCCTAGAAAGTTTCCAATCCTCAAATTTCTCCATGGTAGGAAAATTGGTAGATGGGTATTGATGGTTGATAATGAATTTGAAAAGGAAGTGAAGGAAGACTTCTCATGTATATGAAAACTAAGTCACAATTCAACTCATCTCATGGAAGCTGAGGCAATTGTATTCTTATTAAAACACACATGAAGGAAAAGACAGCAAGTTATATGCATATAGGAAGTTGGAGCATGTCACCATGAATTCCAAGTGATTATACATAAGAAAAGTAATAAAACATAATAGAACAACAGACTATGTATATAAAGGAAGTTGGAGCATGTAATCATGAATTCCAAGTGATTATACAACCAAAACACTAGAGAGAAGTAAAATACTAATATAAGAAACATACATAAGGATACAGATAAGAATCTCAGGTTTGAAATAGGATACTCCAACTCTATATTATTCATAGACAAATATTACAAGAGTAGTGCTTACATAACAGAACACTAATACAAAATTGTCTAGATATTTATGCAGAACACTATTCATTAAACACATGAATGTAGCAGGTGCATTTGTAAGCCCAAAGGGTAGGAATACAAATTCATAATGTCCATACCTAATTCTAAATGTTGTTTTGTTGATGTCCTCATCTTTAATTATGAGTTGGTGATATCTGGTTCTTAAATCAATTTTAGAGAATATATTAGATCCTCTCACTTGGTCAAATAAATCTTATATACTTAGCAGAGGATACCTATTCTTAATGGTTAACTTATTTAGTTGTTTGTAATCAATACACATTTCGAATGTGCCATGTTTCTTTTTAAAAAATAGCATTGGTGCTCCCCAAAGAGACACACTTGGTCCGATGTACCATCTGTCAAACAATTCTTGCAATTGAAGTTTCAGTTCTAGTATTTTAGGAGTACTCATTCTATAGGGTGCTCTAGAAACAAGTGTAGCTCCTGGTACTAGTTCAATTGAAAAATCAATGTCTCTTTTAAGGGGTACATGGGGGATTTCTTCTGGAAACACATCCTTAAACCCTCTAATTACTGGTAAGCTTTCTACAGCCTCTATTTTTTTTTTTATGTCCCAACTCTTCCACTTGTACAACATACACTTGACAACCTTTTCTTATCGTCCATTTTAGTTGTAATGTAGAAATTTTTCTGACAGATATTGGTTTCAATTTTCCTTTTTCTATCACAACTTTTCCTTCATCATCTATACAATGTATTGTTTTTTCTAATCAATTTACTATTGCTTTGTGTTTCTCTAACCAGTCCATAACTACTAACAGATCGTAGGATCCAAGAGGAAAAATATTTAAATGCATTTCATTTTCATATCCATTTAAATTTACAACGGTTTTTAGAAGTTTATGGGTCACTTTTCTCTTTGTTCTTGTAGCTAACTGCACTAACCATACTTACTGATTTTATTTTATTTTATCTTACACTTCTCCACTATCTATGGACTGACATAACTTAAATTTGTGCTTGGATCTATTAAAACAGAAACATGTTGTTCAACAATCATACCTTTAATTTCTATCATGGTTGATTAGTGTTCAGCATGTAGATATTCTAATGCAGCACTGATCTTAGGAATGTTTTGAGAAGTCACGTAGTAGGTGAGGTTCTCCACATCCCCAACACTTTAATGGTTCTTTCATTTTTACAGCACCTTCCTTTTTTCTATTTGTATCCATTTGTTTAGACCTAGTATGTGATTGTCCTGGTTGGTTTTCTCCACTCTTATTAAATTTCTTTCTTAGGTGGTTTTTGCAAAAAAAATCAGATATGCTGGTTTTACTTTTTTTATATTTGAGTCACCCTTCCATTTCTCTTTATTTTACCTATTTTTCAACTTCTCATTTTTCCCTTTAAACTGCAGATAACATAATATTTCTTTACGAACAGCTTCATCCATTATTTTTCGATTATCAAATTCAATTCTTTCTTTATAGATAGTAGGTAGGCAGTTTAAAAATAATTATACTTTTCCCTTTTCTTCTCTGATATAAGGCACATAGCGAAGTAAGTTCGTAAATTTTGTAAGAAAATCATCAATTGCGAGTTGTCCCAATCTTAGTTCATGAAATTTCTTCACTTTTTCATCATAATACCTCTCATTCAGGTATCTACACTTCAATTTGTCTTGAAAGTCTTCCCAGGTAACATTTTTTCTTCCAGCACGTGTACCATGTTTGTTTCTTCCCACCAAAGTGTGGCTTTACCCTGCAATTGGTAAATTTATAATCTGGCTTTCGTATTGCTTTCATATTCACATACCTGGAAGTATTTAACCATATTCAGGAGCCAAGCTTCCACATCCTCCTCCTTTTCACCATCAAAAGTTGGAAGTTTGATTTTGCGGAATTCCCCTTGTAACTCCTCTTTGTTTCTGGAATTATGTCGAGATTCTTCCCCACCCTCGCACCATTCTAAGTTGGTTTCAGCTTCTTTCCTCTTTTTTCCATGGTCTTCACTTTCGTGACTAAACCGTGAGGTTAATTCCCTTATCAACCTCTCTTGCTCTTGACTGGCTTGCAACAATTGTTCATTTCTAGTCCTTAGTTGAACCATTTCACGTTGCATATCTCTTATCATGTCCAAAAATTGAGAATTTTGATCTGGTGGGTTTCCCACACACCCCAGATCCACGTAAAACTCCCCTTCTTCATTCATAATAGTTTTTTTTTTGTTTTTGCACTTCAATCACTATACACGACATTTAATTAGTACACCAATTTCTGAAAAGAAGAACAAATTTTATTTTCTTATTTTTCATAGCATTATAATTTTGGCTTTTTCTGTGTGGGGACACATAGCCCTAGTCTTTTAAACAAGCTCCCCGATACCATTTGTAACAACTCTACTTAACCCAAAAAAAATTATATTTAAAAATGGAAATGACACTATTTTTCTGTCCTTTACTTATTTTATTTTTATTGCATGAGTAATACCTTTCAGATTATTAATAAATAACTTTACCTCAGTTCTTATCTTGCATAATCAATATTTATTTTTATTTTTCACAACTTCTCTACATATGTTTAATCCCTATACTGTCCCAGGAATTATCCTTAATTGATAATACATATGTTAAAGTTACCCTTAATGAATGTAGAGAATTTCAACTATAAATGATCACATTATAATTAAGGTATAGTATAATATATATTGACCTCAACATATATATATATATATATATATATATATATATATATATGTATGTAACTATACTTTTGGATATAATGTACCTATAGAATATTTAACAAAATATATTATATTTGAATTTCCCACTAGGGATGAACCATACCTTGGATATTTTTCGAATATATATATATATTTCCTATCCTCATAACCCTATCGTTACACCTTTATTTCCTTTATATGCACTAATCCACCTACTATATTAAAATCGATTTATAACAATATTTATAAGGTCTCGTACATATGGTTACTTATCTCCATTCCCATTAACCTTATGTATAATTTCTACGTAACTGAGATATCACCCTCACTGACATAACCATATAAATTTCCAGCCTCAGAATATATGTGATGATTGAAAAAATCTTTAATTTATTTTTTTTGTGGATGAAATATCCTATGTATTTAATTTCACTATTAGTTCTATTAACTAGACAGCCATAACTTCAATTCCTTATCGTTTAGTTTTTAACACTCATAAATGTTTTCGCACCTATGGTAATGATCTTCACATGGGCATTGTCACGGTAGGCCAAATGTATGGTCGATGTACTTTCATTTTGATGGTATGGATCTATTCGTATTTTTTCTCTACGTTAGAAGGATTTAGGTTAGGGTTTCGACATTGTTCATTCACTTGTCATTTTTTTCAACCCTAGCCGAGGACTTCCCTCTAATTTTTGGTTCATTTGCTCAATTTATTCATGGTAAAATGACTCAGAGTCGACCTCCTTGACGACATACCTTTGACCCTCTATTGTTTGGTAAGTCTGGTTTATCTTTGTGTTTGTTTCTCCAATTTTTTTTGTATTAGAATTGTAATCGTTATTTTTTCTTTTTCATAGAATTTATACATGAAGATTTGTTACTTCTATGAGGTTATTTAATTCTGTGCATTCTCATTTTTAGTTTTCATACTCAATATATTTGGTTGTTGTATGGATGGTATTCTTAACCCTTCCTATGAACTCACCTTTCGGGAATAGATGTATTATTCCACCTCCAACTATTCCTAAGTTATAGATTTTAATCTTCTAACCGAGTCTCTATTTCATGGGTTTATCATTCACTGAATGGTTTTACCATAAATTGACTTTTACTTCTCCTTAGAAGAGAGAAGACTTTTATTTATATTGGTATATGTTTTTCGATTGGAATGTGGACTGGATTTTCCCCAAATTCATTTACCAAATTATTGATTTGTCACTTGGGTTTAAAATTAATTTGGATTAACTTTGATATGGATCTCTTGTAGAATTTCTTAGTGAATTTCCACCTTCCCCTCCAAATCATTTTTTTGGGAAATAGTTAGTTCTTATTTCTGAGTTTGATAAACTATTTTTTCTATCCCTTTCTTCTATCTGAATGGTTAATTCCACTCCTTCTTGGTATATTATTTGAAACGATTTTGGTTTGGATTGAACTATAATGGCTCTAATGTTTTTAACCAATCTCGATTTCACCTTATGGTGAAAATTTGATATGCTCTCCGAGTGTGCCATCGTAACTTTTGTATAAAGGTCATGTCATTAGGTTATTAAAATAGACCATTTTATCTGTGTTTGTTATACAGTCACCTTGTTTCTCATTTACGGCCTTATTTCCCAATGGTGTTGCTTGTATACTTATATTCAATTTTAGAATTATTCTTTAATTCTCCTTCTTCACTTAATTAATGTTCTCTCTATCAAGTTATTTCTGAATGATACACATCTTTTCCTACTTCTATGAATAAGATATTTAGCAACGTATAACACGTCTCTACCTTCAAATGTTCTGTTTTATGTGTAATGATACGGGGTTTAACTTTTTTCTAATAATCACTTTATCATTCTAGAAATTCAATTTAATTTCTTGTCACCTAAGATATTGTAACATACCCCGATAACCTGTGGGGAAAAATGCATGAGATTGATTTTTCAACATTCTGAGAATGTGTAACCTTATAAATTTCTTTATATATTTACGCATTAACCATTTAAATACCCATTATCACCACTTGAGAAATATTTAGCAAAACTCATAGTGAGTTACACAACCATTAATTGTTCTTGTTGTAGCATATTAACTTAAATTTCATTTTGCTATAACTATGCATCGATCCATGATCATTTTTAATTCAATTAGTAGATCACCT
This sequence comes from Pinus albicaulis, assembly GCA_034641835.2. NCBI lineage: Eukaryota > Viridiplantae > Streptophyta > Pinopsida > Pinales > Pinaceae > Pinus > Pinus albicaulis. Next base: position 72,116 of record JAXQQM020070002.1, on the reverse strand, counting down.
AATTGATAATATCAACGTCATATGAAAGAATTTAACATCATCAAAAACTGACACAATTTACAATCACATAAATAGACAGGTATACCTGGAAACCCCGTAGGGTGAAAACCGGCAAACGTTTTAATTTTATTATTAAACGCTCGTGAGGTTGTCACCCCTCACTCAATAGTTATAAGGAGTCCATCCCTTGACCATTGTAAAAATTACATATAAAAATAATCTTAAACGAAACATAACTAGCTATAAGTTATTACAATCATCATGATACCATTTACCCCGAATCATCAATCTTTGTCTTTGTATTATTTGTTTCCTTCGGGGGATCATTGTGCAATCGGAACTACTAAACCTGCATGGACTAACAACTCTTTATCTTCCACAATGTTAAACTTGAAATTTCCTTTTCTCAAGTCATCCTTCTTTCTTGCAATTTTACGTAAGTGACTTACCTTGATATCATGATTAGATAAAATATTAGCAAACCAATAATCAATCTCTCTATTTGTGACACTTCAACAAATATTTGTATTCATTTATAAAACCTAACCACATTGACATTAGTTTCCTTACATTTAACATCATTTCACATGCATTAGTAACAAATAAATCAATATCAAGCATCCTCTTTCCACCAAACACTAATAAAATCTTACATGCACTTTCCTATTGTTTCCAAGAAATCTAACTTACACTATATAATATCTTTGTGCATGCAAATGCATAGATATTTTCGGGATAACTATCCCAACGAGAAATTTCTCTTTTGCCTACTCGTATGTTTTCTTTCAATATGGATTAATGCAACGGATGTTATACTTACGCATGTGAATACATGTTCTTTTCCAAAAAACATATTTTCCCACCCAAGATCTATTCATAATGAATTTACTATGTATAATGCTAACTCTATTTCAAACAAAGTTAACATACAAGTTATAGTTTTGTGCATGCAATAACATAACTTGTTCTTCACACTGCATGTAAAACATATATTTCTTTCCAAAATAAACCAAATAAATATTTCATGGAAAAATAAACATTTCTTTTCAATTCAAACGCATACCACTTATCATTTCATGCATGCAAAGTGACATTTCCCCCTCTCATCCAAAAGATATAACCAATAACTATGCATAATATTCTCCCAAGATAAAGCTAATACCACAGCTAATCCCTTTAGGTTGGACAAATACATATTATTTTTTTCCCAAAGAAAGGCTAACTTACAATAAATATTATGTGATTTTGCATCTTCCCTTTTCTCTAGAAATCTAATACTCAAAAATATATTTTTCCCCATGCATGCAAGAATATATGTTTCTCTAAATAATCTTACATAATAAAGCATGTGATTACTCTTTTTTCTCTCTAAGAATCTAATCCAATAATGCATACAAGGATATATTTTATCTTAATTCATTTTGAAGAGTTTTAACACAATAATTATTTCCTTGCTGTTACAATTATGCAATGTTCCAAATGAAATAGGCTCAGTAGGGAATATCTTAAGATATTCCACTATGGGAATCACAGCAATATGGAATTACACCAATAGATCTAAACCGGAGATAGGCAGCGGGGCATTTTACTAGATGCATCTGCCTTCATAAGGAAGGGTGAAATCTAGAGCTTCTGGCCCATTTCGAGACTCTGTCTATAGAAGAATGGTGGAACACAGCAAGTGTGGGAATGACACACTCATATTAGAGTTTTCTGCTATTATGAACCTTAGATCTATAGATCTAAACAAGTAGTTCCAAAGAAAGTAAAAACCAACCAAGGAAAGAAGCGCTAAATTCCCATCTCGGGAAAATCTGTGATAGGCTCAAGGAGGACATTGTATAAGCAAGCCGATGTGAAAATAATGTGGAACAGGCTGGGTTCCCTTATTTTAGGCTGTGTCGGACCTCAAGAAAAGTTCAGCAAAAATAAATGAGTTTACAGTTTTTAACGGATCTCCACAATCAACACTAAGTGAAAACGGCTAAAGGAGAGGATTAGTAAATAGAGAAACGTCCTTTAGAAATTGCGCGAGTTTCTGCTTGGAAGACACTAGAAATCAGCCATTAGACTCATGTTATAATATGGCATCAGAAAATCAGATCTATAATCAAGTTCCCCAGCAGAAGCATTGGATTTACATATGACGAGCAAGAATCCTTCAAAAATAATAGCGAGAAACAATTGGAAAAATTTATGAGAAAGACTTGACAACATTTTATATGAGAGCTTCAGCTGATGTAGTTTAATATTCAGATCTACAACTAATATATGGCTGAAACATCAGATCCATACCAGATCTGGAACTACTCAGTAACTTCTAAACAAGATCCCCATGAGGTTTATCAAAATAATGCATAAATAAGTGTAGATCTAGCTTTTAATACCTTGAAATTTTTATTGCAAATAAATTCAATGTTTATGTAATCATGGTCCATATGCAAACCAAAGATATTTTCCAAGGGATATGGTACTCATCTCTTGATGCATGATTGAAATACTCTCTTCCTCTTCCTTGGCTCCATTCTCATGTATTCTCCCATTTTTCCTCTTCTATTTCTCTCATGGGATTATAATAAAAAATAGAATTAATTAAAATGGAATAGATTTTATAAATCATAAAAGTATTCCAACTTTTTCTAAATCATAAAGGAATTCTTACATATTTTCTAATTCATACAAAAAGCATTCTGACTTTTCTAAATCACAAAAAGCAATCCATAAAGCCTCCATAAATACGATTTTTTTCTAAATCGGGAAAAGCATTCATAAATCCCTCCTTGCTTTATTTTTAGAAATTAGATTTTCTTTTTCCTTATGAGAAAAGTATGCTTATCCATACTTTTCCAAATCTATTACTCATTATTTCTAAAACTCATAAAATATCTGAGCTTGGAAATATAATTTATTTCCATGGAAGAATATAAATTATTATAAATAAAATAATTAAGAAATAATTCTTCCAATATTCTTATAATCAACAATTACAAGAATATTCTTCATTTAATATCAATATAATAATTAATATGTTTAATTATTTAATAACCCTCATTTTATGAGAGTTTTATGGTGGCTTGAGGGATATTACAAACTCCCCCCAAAGAGAGCATAGTCCTCGATGTTCTTCTCTTGTTGGAACATTAACCTTTAATTTTCATTTCCAATTATTTAGAATGCAAAATATGCCTAAATCCTAATAATTTCATAAAAACTCAGGAGCACTTAGCCCTTTAATGATCAAAATGATAAGAAAACTCTATCGAGTGCACATTGCATTTTATTTAGGAGTTACACTAGTCTTTCTCTCCCACTAGTGTTTTTGCAAATTGTGTGTCTTTCTCTCCCACAATAATTTCAATCCAATTCAAACTCATGGTATTTATCTCCAACCATTTCCTTTGCAATTTCATAAAGTGCGGGCAGCTTGATCCAATCTAAACTTTGCATAAGAAATCATAACATAATGATTCATATAAACTTTGCATAAGAAATCATAACATAACAATTCATATAACCTTATATAAAAATTCATAGATAAATCTCCAAATTTATGTATGCACCATAAGATACTATGACCACTCCTCCCAACCTTAGATTTCGTCTATCTCCCGAACTCACCCCGTGAGATCCTCCAGTATGACTAACCTCAATACATTTACCAGACAGCTTATTTAAGCTATGCTCTCCCAAAGCACATTTCTAATGCAACGTCCGAATTTCGGGGATACTTTGACTAACATTTGCCTAGGCTTCCCTTATTTAGGACTTTGGCTTGCCACTACCTTTTCTAACTTTTCGACTTTTTACCTCTTCCCATTACTTTCCTCATCATTGAAATTTAGATTTTTCCTCAAAAATCTAAATTAGAAATAACTTCTTTCAAAAATTTTTTGAAGATTTTGGGGAAAGTCTTTACCTTTTCATAACCTCATGGATTAGGCATGTGATCTCAATTTTCGACATTATAGTGCATACACAATATTTTATTTTATTTTTCATAAATAAATAATTAACCACATCCACACAATAATTATCCATTGGGGTCCACTCCCCTTTGGATTTATGTTCAAATGTCTAATTTGAAAAGCATAGAACTTAGAGTGTTACAAAAACTCTTAGAGTTATTTCTGAATACCCCAACTAAAGTATTCATTAACTCAGCAATAAAATAAAATATTACCTCATTACATACGATCCCATCATAGCTTCCATAGCCATTAAATCCAATAAAATTCAATGTCTAAAAATAGTCAATGTCTACAAATCCATTGTAATTTACATGATACCATTTCATATTATCATTAAGGCAAAGGAACATTTATGTACACCATGCATCTATAACTTGACACAACATGGGGTCCAAAATTTGTCAAAGCACATTGACAACAATTCATCGCATGTAATATAGGTGGTATACATTCAAAATTTCCACATAATAATAATCATGTAGCTTAAGAAAAAAGACATTAACATATATTTGCATACCATAGCATGATGCTTTATTTAAGGCTCACCTTAGCAGCCATCAATATTGTAGAGAACTAGGTCCACATTGAACACTAGGACACAAAATGTGAAATTTTTTTCGCTTACCGTTAGCTTACTGACCATATAAGCGACAACCATTGAGGAATTTTGTGAAAATAATTTGCAATCATGAAATCTACAATCATTGTAGACTTTTTTCAAATATTTTGCAAGCATGCAATCTACAACCAATTCGACATTCCATCAAACAATTTCCCGGCATGCAATCTACATCCATTGATTTTAACAACAATTTGCAAGCATGCAATCTACATCCATTGAGGAATTTTAACAACAATTTGCAAACGCCTATAGTCTATGGTGGATAAGGCATTCTTGCAAATAGTTGGAAAGCATACAATCTACTACCATTGAGGGACTAGTTAGCGAGAGATGAAATAAATTGCCATAAATATGTTTATACTCTCATAGAGATAGTAAAACTAAAATTTCTAGAACATCATGAATCATATTAATATCATCAATGGTAAAATTTACGCTAATAACGAGAACCAACAATCCCTACAACATCGTCTAATCGGGAAATTGACCAAATTATGGATCCATTTCTAAACATAACCTTTTCTTGGAATCACCCATGGGGGTTACATGATCTCAGGTATGAAAACCCTTAGATATTAGAATTAATCACATCCAAAACTTCCACGAGATGAAATTATTTAAAATACAACCCAGTGGATCTCAATTACCACTTTCTCAGACACATTATTCGAATGCAAACTTTCTACAACTCTAAATGAAGAAAGAGAACCCACAATTATTCTACTATGATTTTTTCATTGAATTTAAGTTCACTATGTGAGTTCTATTTCACTCGTTGCTTATTTTTAACAACTAAAGAGTTTCGTTCAAGTATATATATATTTTGTTTTCAACTTGTTCATTGTCCTCCAGGGTCAAACCCAGCTTTCTATGTGTTAGTTATCACACCAACCATACATGTATTTATTATTTATAGGTAGTGCATGATAACTTTAGCCATGTTTTTCCATTTTTTTTTCTTATGCACTGCAATAATTTTTCCTTTATGCATGCAAAGGTTGGTAATTAATCTACAATATAAACGGTGAGTGCTCAAGATGGTTCCCTTGCTTCAATAGGATTACATTTGTCTTTTATCCACATCCATGTAAATTTCATGAGCACAACTTTTTAAAGAAACATTATAAGCTGTCTACCCTTTCATGCAGTCATTAATCATGCAACTTGTATCTCATGTTAGTGTAGTATACCACTACAAGTTTAAATAAAATCATATACGAGATGATGCCCACTAGCATCATACCTCTACTTCCTTTTTGCTGCGATTCCCAAAGGCGCGGTGTTGCAACCTTTTACTCACGATACCATTTGTAACATACCCTGATAACCTCGCAGGAAAAATGCATGGAGTTAGGATTTTTTTCAACATTTACGAATGTGTAACCTTATAAATTTCTTTATATATTTATGCATTAACCATTTAAATACCCATTATCACCACTTGAGAAATATTTAGCAAAAATCATAGTGAGTTACACAATCATTAATTGTTCTTGTTGTAGCATATTAACCAGAATTTCTGCTATAACTATGCATCGAATTATGTATTTAAATAAATGTTAGATCATCTAATTGATAATATCAACGTCATATCATGAAAGAATTTACATCGTAAAACGACACAATTTACAATCACATAAATAGACACCGATATACCCTGGAAACCCCGTAGAATCAAAACCAACAAACGTTTAATTTTATTATTAAACGCTCGTGAGGTTGTCACCCCTCACTCAATGGTTATAGGGGGTGTATGAGCCATTGTAAAAAAAATTTACATATAAAATAATCTTAAACGAAACATAACTAGCTATAAGTTATTACAATCGTATGATACCATTTACCCACAGATGTCAATCTCTGTCTTTGTATTCGATTGTTTCCTTGAGGATCAGCTTATTTTAATTGGGAACTATAAACCTGCATGGACTAACAACTCTTTATCTTCCCTGATATTAAACTTGAAATTTCCTTTTCTCAAGTCATCCTTCTTTCCTGCCATTTACATCGTCGGCACACTTGATATCATGATTGAATAAAATATTAATAAACCAATAATCAATCTCTATTTGTGACACTTCAACAAATATTTGTATGCATTTATAAAACCTAACCACATTGACATTAGTTTCCTTATTTAACATCATTTCACATGCATTAGTAACAAATAAATCAATATCAAGCATCCTCTTTCCACCAAACACTAATAAAATCTTGCATGCATTTTCCTATTATTTCCCGAAATCTAACATACTATATAATAATATTGTGCATGCAAATGCATAACAATATTTCAAGATAACTATCCCAACAAGCATTTCTCTTTTTGCCTACCAAATCATGTTTTCTTTTCAATATGGATTAATGCAATAGATGTTATACTTACGCATGTGAATACATGTTCTTTTCCAAAAAACATATTTTCACCCAAGATCTATTCATAATGGTTACTATGTATAACAATTGCCAACTCTATTTCAAACAAAGTTAACATACAAGTTATAGTTTTGTGCATGCAATAACATATCTTGTTCTTCATATGTAAAACATATATTTCTTTCCAAAAGAAACCAAATAAATATTTCATGGAAAAATAAACACATTTCTTTTTCCAAGGGTCAAACGCATACCACTTATCATTTCATGCATGCAAGTGACATTTCCCTCTCATCCAAAAGATATAACCAATAACTATGCATAATATTCTCCCAAGATAAAGCTATTTTTAGCCAATCCCTTTAGGTTGGACAAATACATATTATTTTTCCCAAAAGAAGGCTAACACAATAAATATTATGTGATTGCATCTTCCTTTTCTCTAGAAATCTAATACTCAAAAATATATTTTTCCCATGCATGAAAGCATACATGAAACTTGTCTAAATAATCTTAAATAATAAAGCATGTGATTACTCTTTTTCCTCTCTAAGAATCTAATCCAATAATGCATACGAGGATATATTTTTATCTTCTATTCACTTTGAAGAGTTTTTAACACAAAATAATTATTTCCTTGCATACAATTATGCAATGTTCTGAATGGGAAAATATAGGCTCGGTAGAATATCTTAAGATATTCCACTATGGGAATCACAGCAATATGGAATTACATAATAGATCTAAACCGAGAGATAGGCGCGGGGCATTTACTAGATGCATCACCTTCTGAGAGAATTGAAATCTAGAGGCTTCTGGCCATTTTGAGACTGCAATACATAGAAGAATGGTGGAACACGGCAAATTAATGAATGACACACTCATCTTAGGATTTCTGCTCTTAGGAACCTTAGATCTATAGATTTAAACAATGGGTCCAAAAAGTAAAAACCAACCAAGAAGAAGCGCTAAATTCCACTCTCAAGAAAATGTTTGCAATAGGCTCAAGGAGGACATTGTATAAGCAAGCCGATGTGAAAATAATGTAGAACAAGGCTGGGTTCCCTTATTTTTAAGTGTGTCGGACCTCAAAGAAAATTTTTGGCAAAATAAATGAGTTTAGGAGTTTAACAGATCTCCCACAATCAGCAATTGAAAAGCGGCTAAAGGGGAGAGAGTTGGTAAATAGAGAAACCGTCCTTTAGAAATTGCGCGGTTCTATTTGGAAGACACTAGAAATCAGCCATTAGACTCATGTTATAATATGGCATCAAAAAATCAGATCTATAATCAAGTTCCTTTGTAGAAGCATTGGTTACTTGAAGCAAGAGCAAGAATCCTTCAAAAATAATAGCGAAACACAATTGGAAAAGGCTGAAAGACTTGACAGCATTTTATATGGGAGCTTCAGCTGATGTAGTTTAATATTCAAATCTACAACTGATATATGGCTGAAACATCAGATCCATACCGGATCTGGAACTACTCAGCCTTCTAAGCAAGATCCCCACAGGGTTTTATCAAAATAATGCATAAATAAGTGTAGATCTAGCTTTTAATACCTTTGAAATTTTTTATTGCAAATAAATTCAATCATTATATAATCATGGTCCATATGCAAACAAAGATATTTTCAAAGGATATGGTTACTCATCTCTTGATGCATGATTGAAATACTCTCCCCTCCTCTTTTTCTTGGCTCCATTCTCCATGTATTCTCCATTTTCCTCTTCTATTTCTCTCATGGGATTATAATAAAAAGAATTAATTAAAATGGAATAGATTTTATAAATCATAAAAGTATTCCAACTTTTTTCTAAATCATAAAAGAATTCCATGCCTAATTCATAAAAGCATTCCAGCTTTTCTAAATCCTGAAAAGCAATCCATAAAGCCTCCATAAAATGTGATTTTCTAAATCGAGAAAAGCATTCCATAAATCCCTCATGCATTTATTTTTAAAGGTAGATTTTCTTTTTCCTTATGAGAAAATAATCACTTATCCTCTTTCCAAATCTATTATCATTATTTCTAAAACTCATAAAATATACCAACTTGGAAATATAATTTATTTCCATGGAAGAATATAAATTATTATAAATAAAATAATTAAGAAATAATTCTTCCAATATTCTTATAATCAACAATTACAGAGAATATTCTTCATTTAATATCAATATAATAATTAATAATATTTAATTATTTAATAACCCTCATTTTATGAGAGTTTTTATGGTGGCTTATGCGAGAGATATTATAGATATGGGGTTAAATTCATTAAATTTCAAATAAACTGTCAATGTTTTTGTATTCTAATTTATGGAAAATTGTTACATACCTTTTATCATAACCACTATGTACTTCCTATATATATATATATATATATATATATATATATATATATCCTTCCAAAAAAGTTATATACATTAGGACACGAGAGGAAAGCCATTTGTCGGAATTGGACTTTAATGTGGTTTGCGGATAGTTCATAACTTCCTTATTTATGCGATAGGAGTAAGACTACGCCTATTTCAAATCTAAATAATTTATATTTTAATAAAAAATCTGAATGTCACTTAGATTGTAATTTCTCACGATAAAATAGAATTATTATTGTTATCTTTTCTTAGAATAATTTGTGTTTTTCCAATACGGGAACAAACCTCTTGTTCTTGATTTGTCAATTTTTCACCATTGCTCATACCTAATTTACTATTTTTCAATCATCAACATAGGTATCTATTTTTCAATCTTGTAGTTGAATTAGAAATCTCAATATGTATCTTAATTGATTGTAAGTAGCACACTTATTTTATTTCATGTATTTTTTGAATGTAATATCTCGCCATTTTCTTGTACAAGAATAATCTCTTCTGGTATTTTAACCAGGTACAATTTTAAATATTTATTATTATAAAAATTTCATTTCATCATTATTTTATAATAACTGATGTGAGTCTAACACTATTTTATGTGTTTACTTACACGTAAATTATGTTACCCAGAATTTCCTCACAAATTCTTCAAATTATTATCAAAGGCTCTGACGACAATTTTCGTCTGCCTCCTGGTTAGTCGTTCAAGTGTACAGATTTTAGTCATGTGGATCTATTGATATTTATCAATGTATATGTACATTCTATAATTTATTTTAGTAAAAACTGACTTTCATTCCATATAACTTGGATAGTTGTAACTGATATTTTACTTGAGTTTTATTATATTTTTCTATTCATCTCTACCAGAGGAATTTCACATAATTTGAACAGTTATATAAATGGTTTGTGATTCCCTTTCGATATGCATGTTTCATCTATATGTATGAATATTTCATGGTTCCTTTTTATTAAAAATATTTCCTCTATATGTATGCATGTTTCCTAAATTAGGAAATTGTAAAAGTTGTATAGTTTAAATCTGAAGTATGTTAATTGTACAAATTTATACTTTCTTAATTTAAGTGCAATAAATCATTCAAATGAATACATATATATTTCAATATTAGTTTACAGAAAGAACTATGTATTTCTACTATGCTTGTCGATGTTTCTCTTAGTACAGTTAGAATTATGTTTGATCCCAATGATGTGTTTTATATTTGTAATAAAAAAAATTAACATAGAACTAATAGCACATTTAAACCCTTCTCTTTGGGTTTAGATATTTTGTGTGTTGGTCAACTATTTATTGAATTCTATGTAAATATACAAAGAAATTAACTATACCTGCTATAGTTATACTTTTTTTAAATACATATGACACTTTATTTCCAGGGACACAATACCTTATCACAAAGGCTTGTAATTCAAGATATAAAGTTTTTAGTTAAAATCATAACTAAATCGCATTTAATATTAATCAAATATCATCATTATAATAGAATCGTAAGACAAAATTTAACAATTGTGCATACCAATTTTGGTAAAGACTATTTTCCACCCAACCTTGAGCTTTCGTCCACAACTCCCCTTGAGCAAGGACCAATTCCTCCAAAGTGTAGACAACTTCTTGTCTACTTAGAAGTGGATTATTTAAGCTTTCTTTCCCTTAGCATGTTTCCATAACTGCGTCCAATTAATTTAAGATGTTATTTTCCTTTAGCCTAGATTTTACTTTTGTTTTTTCCACAAAAGCACTTTAAAACTAGTTTTTTGCTCTTTCTAGTTTTATTTAACCTCTTCTGAGTAAATTTCCACTTTAATAAGGTATCTATTAGATTCTTACCTCCGATCTAATATTTCTATTTTATTTTATGTTTTTCTCCAAGGATTTTTGGATATTTTGGAAAAGTATTTGGATTTAATTCCATCCTCGTGGACTTGAAATCTTGGTCTCTAGTTTACTCTAGTCTTTGCACAATAATTAAATTACCCATTTAATCAATTTAAAAATAATATGTCCACATATAGTTTTCCTTTAGGTCCACTTAACCTTTAGGATTCTCAAGTGTCTAAATAAAAGTAGAAAAATAGGTATATTACATCTAGCCTAACTTACTCTAGACTATCCTGTTGTAGCCTAACCTACACTTACCTACTCTAGCCTATCTTACTCTATCCTAATCTACTCTAGCCTATGCTAGCCTAACCTACCCTACTCTAGCCTACTCTAGCCTACCATAGTCTACTCTAGAATAACCTAATATATTCTAGCATAACCTAGCCTAATCTACCTTACTCAACTCTACTATATCCAAACCTACTATAGCCTAGACTAACCTAGCCTAACCTACTCTAACATAGCCTAACCTAACCTAACCTAGCGTACTCTAGCCTAGCATAACCTACTATAGCCTAGCCTACTCTTACCTACTCTACCCTAGCCTAACCTACTCTAGCCCGACCTTCTCTAGCCTATCCTAACCTATCCTAGCCTACAATAGCATAACCTCGCCTAACCTACACTTGCCTAGCCTAACCTAGAATAACCTAGCCTAACCTAGCCTAATCTAGCTTAGCTTACTCCAGCCTATCCTTGCCTAGCCTAGCCTAGCCTCGCCTAGCCTACTCTATCTTAGCCTAGACTAGCCTATCCTAGGCTAGCCTAGCCTACCCTAATCTAGCCTAGCCTACCCTAATCTAGCCTAACCTACCCCAGTATACTCTATCCTAACATAGTTTAGCCTAGATTAGCATACTCCAGCCTACCCCACTCTAGCCTAGCCTACTCTAGCCTACTCTAGTTTAACCTAGCCTACTCTAGCCTAACCTAGCCCACGCTAGCCTAGCCTAGCCTACTCTAGCATATTCTATCCAACTCTATCCTACTCTAGCCTAGTCTACTCTTGCCTACTCTAGTGTAGCATAATCTACCCTATCCTAGCCTATCTTAGCCTATTTTAGTCTAACCTAGCCTAGCCTACTCTAGCCTACACTAGCCTAGCCTATCCCACTCTATCCTACTCTAGCTTAGCCTAGCCTATCTTAGTCTACTCTAGCCTAACCTAGCCTAGCCTAACCCAGCCTAGCCTAGCCTAATCTATCCTAGCCTGAGGTAGCCTACTCTAGCCTAATCTAACCTATCCCATCCTACTCTAGCCTACCTAGCCCAACCTACTCTAGCCTACCCTACTCTATCCAACCTTACCCTCCTCTAGCCTAGCCTAGCCTAATCTAGCCAAGCCTAATCTAGTGAACTCTAGCTTAGTCTAACATAGCATACTCTAGGCTACTCTAGCCTAGAATAGCCTAGTCTACTCTAGCCTACTCTAACCTAACCTAGACTAGCGTAGCCTACTTTAGCATAGCCTAGCCTACTGTACTCTACCTACCTTACCCTACTCTAGCCCAGCATAACGTCGCCTACTCTAGCCTAGTCTCGCCTAATCTAGCCTAGCATAGCCTACTTTAGGCTACTCTAGCCCATCCTAGCCTACTCTAGCCCAATCTAGCCTAGCCTAGCCTACTCTAGCCTAGCCTAGTCTAGGCCACTCTAGCCTACCCTACCCTACCCTACTATAGCATATCCTAGCTTGGCCTACTCTAGCCTACCCTCGCCTACCCTAGCCTACTCTAGCATAGCCTACGCTAGCCTATCCTAGCCTATCCTACCTTAGCTTATACCAGCCTGCTCTGGGCTACTCTTTCCTACCCTATACTCTAGTGTACTACCTAGCCTATTCTGGCCCAGTCTGGCCTGGCCTGGCCTGCTCTGGCCCTGGCCTGAGTCGAGGCCACTCAGCCTATTTTCCCCTGTGGCATGTCCTGACAGCCTCTCTGGCCTACCTCGCTACTGTTCCTCCTGGGACCAGCCTCACTTCAACTGTCCTGGCCCTCATCTACCTGCTTACTCAGCCCCTATAGCCAAATGCGGCTTGGCCAAGCCTACTCTGAGCTATTCGTGTCCTACCCTGCTCTCTTGTACCCTGCTGCGTCACTGCCTGCCCTACTATGGCATATCCCTGGCAGCCCGGCCTCTGGCCTGCCCTCGCCCTCTGGGCTGCTTCGTACCAGCACCAGCCTACGGCTAGCCTATCCTAGCCTATCCTACCTTAGCTTACTCTAGCCTACTCTAGCCTATCTTGGCTTAGCCAAGCCTACTCTAGGCTACTCTGTCCTACCTTACTCTAGTGTACTTTAGCCTAGCCTACTCTAGTGTACTCTATTCTAGCCTAGCCCACTCTAGCCCAACTTAGCTTAGCCTAATTTAGCCTAGCCTACCCAACCCTACTCTAGCCTAGCCTTAGCTTGGCTTATATTAGCCTAGCCTAGCCTATTTTATCCTAGCCTAGTATAGTCTAGCATAGCCTAACATAGCCTAACCTAGCCTAACCTGCTCTAGCCTAACCTACTCTAACCTAACCTACCCTAATCTACCCTAAACTGCTATAGCCTAACCTACTCTAGCCTAACTTACTCTGGCTAAACCTACCCTAACCTACCCTAACCTACTCTAGTGTAGCATATCCTAACCTAGCTTAACCTACCCTACTCTAGCCTAGCATGCTCTAGCGTGACCTACCCTAGCTTAACCTAACCTAGCCTAACCCAGCCTATTGTAGCCTAACCTAGCCTACTATAGCTTAACCTAACCTAACCTAACCTACCCTACCCTACCCTACCCTACCCTACCCTAACCTAACCTACCTAACCTACCCTACCCTACCCTACCCTACCCTACCCTACTCTACCCTAACCTAATGTAACCTACCCTAACCTAGCCTAGCCTAAACTAGCCTAACCTAACATAACCTACCTAGCCTAGCCTAACCTATCCTATCCTAACCTAGCCTAGCCTAATCTAACCTAGCCTAACCTGCCTTAACCTAGCCTACCCTACCCTACCCTACGTTGTCCTAATCTATCCTAGCCTAACCTAACCTTGCCTAATCTATCCTAGCCTAACCTAACCTTGCCTAACCTAGCCTATCCTAACCTACCCTTGCCTAACCTAACCTAACCTTTCCTAGCTTAACCTAGCCTAACCTAGCCTTACCTAGCCTAACATAGCCTATCCTTACCTAGCCTAGCCTAACCTAGCCTAAACAAGCCTAAGTTAACCTAGCCTAGCCTACCCTACCCTACTCTAGGCTACTCTAGCTTAGCCTACTCTAGGCTACTCTTGCCTAACCTACTCTAACCTACTCTACCCTAACCTAGCCTAGCCTAGCCTAGCCTACTCTAGTCTAGCCTAGCTTAGCCTACTCTAGCCTACCCTACTCTAGACTACCCTACCCTACTCTAGCCTAGCCTAGCCTAACCTAGCCTAACTTAACCTAGCCTAACCTCTTCAGCCTATGCCTAGCCTAGCAGCTAACATGTGTGCCCATCTCTGTATTCTCAATTTTATATTCTATAATGAAAACATTTCTTCCTTTATTCATATTATTTAATTAAAAATAGCTACTACCTTTATGGTAACAATTCAAGAACAATAACCTCATTACTATATTTAATTTAAATCATTTAAAATATAAATTAACTATTAAATATATTAATAAAAATAAACAAAACAATTAATTAAATGCTATTAATAAAAATTTAATATTAGAAAATGTACTTATAAATTAAATGTATGAATATATAATTTAAAATACATTGAACTTAACCACAATAAATTAAAAACAAAATACAAAATATAAGATAAGTTATAAGATATAAATGGAAAATTTATTTTTAAATTAAAGATATATTTCTGAAATGTAAAAACATAATTAAAAATTATTTTAAAAATTCCAATAATCTAAAACTAAATTTTTAAAGAAATTAATTTTTTTTTATTAAAAAAATATGAAAAACTAATTTTGAAAACCACATATTAAATCAACTAATACTTTTAATTAAGAAAAAGAACTTACAAAACTTTTTTAAAAAAAAGAAAAAACCCACAGACAAATAAACATAATAAAATGATCTAATACTAATAGAATATTGATTGAATCTATAAAACAAAAGTAATAAATTAAACCTAATTAAAAAAGCAAAAACTATTGTCATAAAACCAACTCTTCACGTAATTAAATAAGTTAACAAAAAGAAAACTGAAATGAACGAATTAGGTTTCCTCGAAAACTGAAAACTGAAATGATCTTTGAAGAGCAGAGCTTCTAAGATGAATAGAATCTACAACTATGACCAAAATTAAGACACGTGGTTTTACTATAAAATACCCAATTAACTGAAAATACCTTATTCTTTATTCTTTTTGTGGTTTACTGGAAAAAAATAATCAATAAATAGAATCGAATTAGAATTTCAGTATTTTCTTCTCTCATTCGATCTAATTAATCTAATTAGGTATCTCTATTGTGCAACAGTTCAATTTGTATAATCGATCAAGATACCTAATGATTTCATAGGTTTATTTGTAAAATTTGAAAGAAAATGTTTATAATTTTATTAATTTATAAATATTTTAAATATTTCTGTTTTAAATATTTATATTTTTAAAATAAATTAAAAATTAACTCATAGTCAAATTATTTATAATCTATGAAATCAAAACCCTCAAGCCACACGTGAAAAACCATTGAAAAAAAAAGTCAATATGGCGAGAGATTTGATTTATACTTCATATTTCATAGATCCAGAACAAAGAAATATTTAAATTAAAAAAGAGTCAATATGGCGAGAGATTTGATTTATACTTCATATTTCATAGATCCAGAACAAAGAAATATTTAAATTTTACCCAGATTGACTTACAATTTATTCCAAACTAATTCTATCGAGCACCTCTTTGCAAATCACTCCTGAAATTTGAGCAGTTTAAAATTGCACAGTTGATCGTTAGAAACTTACGAAATAGGAACTCATGTTTGCTGAAATTACAAGATTGGTGTCTGTTTTGAGAGGAGGAAACGTAACTGTATTTGTAATTGAAGCCCATGGAGGCTAAACTATGGCTTCTCTGAGAGTAGAGGAAACCAAAAGGAAAATGGAAGAATAAAACTGACATGAATGTACTGGGTTGTTCAAATCCATCACATAAAAGAATCAATCCCTTAGGATAATTGCTACAGTAACGGAAGGAATGCCCTGAATGAGATTTGAGATAAGCGAAATGAACACTGTAGCGTTAACTTTTTCATAGTACAGAGAATCAATGTAATGGGTGCTCTTACAAACAGGGTATTAATAGCATTAATTTATCCATACTACAAAGAACCGTTATAATATAATGGGTGCGAGTACAAACACAGTATTAATCCAAAAATTTTAGAACCAGTGGAAAATGATAGAGAAGTCAGCCTATACTTCATTGAAATGGATTTACTTAAAACTAATTTAGTTCAAGAAGCAGAAGAAAATGAAGAGGCAGAAACTTACCTATAGTCTAGCGCAAAACTAGGTTTCTTTAGAGTCATGTTTACAGCCCAACTATCGTTATATCATTTTATCTCAGAAAACGTTCAATTCAGAGAGAATATATGAGAAAATGAGAAACCCAGTGGAAAAAATATTTACAAAAGTAACGTCTGTAACTAACTTATGAATTCGGATTTTCAAAGTACACTAAGATTAGGACAACTATCGAAAGGCATTGTACACTAAGATTAGGACAACTATCGAAAGGCATTGTGGGCACAACTTTTTGCATGTACGAGACAGACTATCCTCTCTTGTCTTACGTTTCCAGTTTTTTATAATATTATCTTATTTGCTAATTTTATCTTATTTGTAGGTTTAAGGAAAAATAAAAAATAGATGGAGCAATGCATATCGAATAAGAAGGTTGATTTTAGCTGAATTGAATTGAAACCAAATTATTATCATTCAAGATGGACTCCAAAAAATTACGAAAGAAACCTACCTGCAGCTGTGCTGAACCAGGTATACTCAGAGTCTTGTTATTTCCAGGCGGTTGAGTGAGAATCTATTCACTTATTCTTGATCTGTTCATAGGCGGTTGAGTGAGATTCTATTCACTTATTCTGGATCTGTTCACAGAACAATGAAAATTAAAAAGCCAAGAAGACGCCAAAAAACAGGTTAAAGAATATAGAAACATCAAAGAAACAGGTTAAAGAATATAGAAACATCAAAGGATCAAAAACTAGGTAGACCCTCCATTGAATAATTTTAACTAAATTAGTGAATGAAGTCAAGTGAAACAGAATAGGGTTGAGATTATGAGATAATTTGAGAACATCAACAAAATTCAAATAAACTATGAGCAAATTAAGATTTTAATACACGCAAACCTATCTGTAATTTATTGAAATTAATGTGGATTTATCATTACAATCGAACCTCCAAATTAATTATTGCTGGATTCACTTCTCTTCATCCACAAATAACATTACAAAGGCGCAAACAAATCCACTGTACTCTTGGAACAGTCAGTTCAAACAATAATGCACAAAATTAGAAAACAGTTTTGATAATCGAAAACCTCATTATATAGCTATGCCTCAGCTTTTTTTTAAAAATGAACTGCTAATTTGTGGGGGATGGTGCCACGTGCCACGTCATTTTTAGCCGTTTGGTTTCTAGCCGTTTGAAGGGATGGAACCACATCATTTCTAGCCGTTTGGATTAACTTTAAAAAGGTAACATGCTACTTTTTACTTTCTATTCTTGTTCATAAATACATTCTATCTACTTTCTATTACTTTTCTATTTTGTTTTCATAAATACATTCTCTCCACCTACATTGTCATCACTTACATTGTCATCAACGGCAACTATGGTGATGGTGACATGTCGTGTAGTTATAATGAAATCGGCTAACAAAACATAAACTCATTCCATGCTTAAAGGCTTATTATGCAATTATAATATTTATCTTAAAAAATGTATTGAAGTGTTGCATGTATTGATAGGATAGAAGAATAACCGTAATGAAATGTAAAATCTGGAAAATATTATATTTAATAATATTAAAAGTTTATCCTTTCAATGTGAATAAAGGATATTTTTTATAAATAATACATGAGATTTTTGTTTTAAACATTATTAAAAAATAACATGTCTATTAAATTTAGTACAGGTCCAAGGTTATATGGGTTATGGATTATAGAAACAAATTAAAATAATAAAGTCTTGAGTTATATGTATTATGGAACATAGAAATTAGGGGTTATGTATGATATGTATTTGTTAGAATTATATTTTTATTAAATTTTATGAGAATAAGTAAATATGAAAATGAAAGAACATGTAAATCAACAAATTATCCACACAAATGAACACAATATGCATCTTAAGGAAAAGGAAAGCAAAGAATATTTTATTGGAAAAGCATGGAAAATAGTTCTATCTATGAAAATTTTCTCCGAAGATTTTCAGTGGTCTAGATGTCGGTAGGTCCACCTGTGTCATCCACTTAATACTGTGGTGGCCAACAAGGTAGCTTCCCTTGTGGTAGGCATACTTTTCACACATGAGATTTTATTGAGGTGATTTTTACACCATTATAAAGGTCACTATATGAAGAATTGTGTCACAACATTGTATGATAATATTATGAATTTTGGAGGAATTTCAATTTGATTTCCTAATATGTAACTACAAAATTTTGAATCTTGAGTCTCTTAATTGGGACTTGCCACTAACTTTAAAGGTACTCCCCCAATAGAAACACCTAATGTATGGCGCATAAAAGTGGGAATATACATCTTAGTAACCAATGGAATGAAAGTGGACATAATGACTCCTTATTTTACATTTCAAAAGTGGGAAGAAGTCCTTATATATTGGATGAGCCACTATAACGGCATGTGAGTACTACACAGAAAGGAAAAGAGGATCACAAAAATGAGGTTTATGCAATCGAACAAGTGAAGAGTCTAAAAGTATCTACAAAGAAGGGTTGTAATTGAGTGGAAGATGCTCATTGACGTATTCAAATTGAATGTGTTAATATTCCTTTCCATCTCATGTGTGAGTCCTTTTATTATTATTTATGCATAAATACTATTGATTAATGGTTTGTGATTCCTCTACCTTTGGAATAAATTATCTAAAAATTATTGACTCAAGTATATTTTCATCTAACTACTTACTTCTTGAGGCACATAGACATCGAGACATACCTTTCTACTATTGTTCTCGAATTAGCTAATATCCAACGCCCTCTATTATGATAGTCTCATAATCATTATTACCTAATGGAACTCTATCTCTATCATCTAACAAGTGTTTCAAGTTCTATTAGTATTGTGGCCCAAGCAGAAAATAAGGGTTCAGACCTCACAATATATCAAAACTGAATAGTTGACCTCCTCACTTCTATTATCCATGTCACTTTATACTGTCATCCAATTGCCATTTTAGCACCATTTCACATGCTAATCTATATCACCTTTCCACATAATTTATCCATGTCAACAACATGTCATCTCCAAGTCTATGCCACATCGGTGCAATAAAACCCCCACATTGATTCCATATGACCACCACATTAGTGCCACATCATCATCATGTTAGTGTCATGTAATCTCTATGTGAGTTGCTCATTAAACTAAATTATCATCTTCAAAGTTAGGTCCCTTATCAACTTTGGTAATATTGGAAGAAATATCTCATAGGAGGGCCTAAGGATCACTTAACAATATTTAACTATACATCACCCTTAACTAATGGAAAATGTTGATTTTGTGATAATCAAGCAGCTAAGCTTCTGATTCTTACATAAATTTTGGCATTAACCTCCCAATATCCTAACCAAACACTCAACAATTCCCTAACTTCTCATTAAGCAATAGAAGCTTGGATTATATCTACATTGGGAGTTTCCACAAGACTCGAATGCATTCTCTAATATTTGAAAACAAAAAGTTGAATGCTTGAAAGAAGAAAACTCTATAGCCCTTTTTATATAGCTCTTAGTCATTGATCATGATTTATGCATGAACGCAAAAAAATACACATATAACTATAAATACAAAAATGTAGCAGAGATGACAGTTCATTTCGTTAATATCAAAGAACTAAAATTTGTTTATAGACATAATGGAAATAAACTAGCTAGGGCACTGGTAGCTTATATTTGAGAAGAGATATGGTGGCTATAGGCCTCTGAACTATGTTACAATGAGGCTCGAAGGCCTTTTTATTATTGAGAAACAATGGAAAACCCTAACCATCAAAAAACCTAACACTAGGAGATGAAGCACCAAAACTGTGTGCCTTGTTTGGGTAAATTGGTACTTCAACTTCCTGGGGACGTAACTTTGGCATATGATCTTCGTTTGATATGCTCAATACCTCGTCAAAAATCTCTATCTAAGGAATAAAAATTTTGAGTGAGAAACATTGGTTGAAATCCCATGTTGCTCCCATTTTTCCAAAAAAACTTCGTTTAGGGCCTCAAAACAACTTCGGAAGTTCAGGACCCAAAATATTGCTAAAAATAGTAAAATGTGTTGAAACTAAAAAACTAAAAGAACCAATGGTGAGGGTCCAAATGAAATAGGTGGGTGGCCATCAGTATCCACCTGGATCATTCATGGCCCTTATGTTATCCATATAACAAAGAGATTAGGATGAGGCCTTCCTATCAATAATTTTTTTTTACATTGTTTCTCTAATGAACTCCATCCCAAAATTTCTCTCCATCCTAGAAATTTTCCAATCCTCAAATTTCTCCATGGTAGGAAAGTTGGTAGATGGGTATTGATGGTTGATAATGAATTTGAAAAGGAAGTGAAGGAAGACTTCTCATGTATATGAAAACTAAGTCACAATTCAACTCATCTCATGGAAGCTGAGGCAATTGTATTCTTATTAAAACACACATGAGGGAAAAGGCAGCAAGCTATATGCATATAGGAAGTTGGAGCATGTCACCATGAATTCCAAGTGATTATACATAGGAAAAGTAATAAAACATAATAGAACAACAGACTATGTGTATAAAGGAAGTTGGAGCATGTAATCATGAATTCCAAGTGATTATACAACCAAAACACTAGAGAGAAGTAAAATACTAATATAAGAAACATACATAAGAATACAGATAAGAATCTCAGGTTTGAAATAGGATACTCCAACTCTATATTATTCATAGACAAATATTACAAGAGTAGTGCTTACATAACAAAACACTAATACAAAATTGTCTAGATATTTATGCAGAACACTATTCATTAAACACATGAATGTAGCAGGTGCATTTGTAAGCCCAAAGGGTAGGAATACAAATTCATAATGTCCATACCTAATTCTAAATGTTGTTTTGTTGATGTCCTCATCTTTAATTATGAGTTGGTGATATCTGGTTCTTAAATCAATTTTAGAGAATATATTAGATCCTCACTTGGTCAAATAAATCTTATATACTTAGCAGAGGATACCTATTCTTAATGGTTAACTTATTTAGTTGTTTGTAATCAATACACATTTCGAATGTGCCATGTTTCTTTTTAACAAATAGCATTGGTGCTCCCCAAGGAGACACACTTGGTCCGATGTACCATCTGTCAAACAATTCTTGCAATTGAAGTTTTAGTTCTAGTATTTTAGGAGTACTCATTCTATAGGGTGCTCTAGAAACAAGTGTAGCTCCTGGTACTAGTTCAATTGAAAAATCAATGTCTCTTTTAGGGGGTACATGGGGGATTTCTTCTGGAAACACATCCTTAAACCCTCTAATTACTGGTAAGTTTTCTACAGCCTCTAATTTTTTTTTTATGTCCCAACTCTTCCACTTGTACAACATACACTTGAAAACCTTTTCTTATTGTCCATTTTAGTTGTAATGTAGAAATTTTTTTGACAGATATTGGTTTCAATTTTCCTTTTTCTATCACAACTTTTCCTTCATCATCTATACAATGTATTGTTTTTTCTAATCAATTTACTATTGCTTTGTGTTTCTTTAGCCAGTCCATTCCTACTAACAGATCGTAGGATCCAAGAGGAAAAATATTTAAATGCATTTCATTTTCATATCCATTTAAATTTACAACGGTTTTTACAAGTTTATGGGTCACTTTTCTCTTTGTTCTTGTAGCTAACTGCACTAACCATACTTACTGATTTTATTTTATTTTATCTTACACTTCTCCACTATCTATGCACTGACATAACTTAAATTTTCGCTTGGATCTATTAAAACAGAAACATTTTGTTCCACAATCATACCTTTAATTTCTATCATGGTTGATTAGTGTTCAGCCTCTAGATATTCTAATGCAACACTGATCCTAGGAATGTTTTGAGAAGTCACATAGTAGGTGAGGTTCTCCACATCCCCAACACTTTAATGGTTCTTTCATTTTTACAGCACCTTCCTTTTTTCTATTTGTATCGATTTGTTTAGACCTAGTATGTGATTGTCCTGGTTGGTTTTCTCCACTCTTCTTAAATTTCTTTCTTAGGTGGTTTTTGCAAAAAAAATCAGATATGCTGGTTTTACTCTTTTTGTATTTGAGTCACCCTTCCGTTTCTCTTTATTTTACCTATTTTTCAACTGCTCATTTTTTCCTTTAAACTGCAGATAACATAATATTTCTTTACGAACAGCTTCATCCATTGTTTCTCGATTATCAAATTCAATTCTTTCTTTATAGATAGTAGGTAGGCAGTTTAAAAATAATTATACTTTGCCCTTTTCTTCTCTGATATAAGGCACATAGCGAAGTAAGTTCGTAAATTTTGTAAGAAAATCGTCAATTGTGAGTTGTCCCAATCTTAGCTCATGAAATTTCTTCACTTTCTCATCATAATACCTCTCATTCAGGTATCTACACTTGAATTTGTATTGAAAGTCTTCCCAGGTAACATTTTTCTTCCAGCACGTGTACCATGTTTGCTTCTTCCCACCAAAGTGTGGCTTTACCTTGCAATTGGTAAATTTATAATCTGGCTTTCGTATTGCTTTCATATTCACATACCTGGAAGTATTTAACCATATTCAGGAGTCAAGCTTCCACATCCTCCTCCTTTTCACCATCAAAAGTTGGAAGTTCGATTTTGCGGAATTCCCCTTGTAACTCCTCTTTGTTTCTGGAATTATGTCGTGATTCTTCCCCACCCTCACACCATTCTAAGTTGGTTTCAGCTTCTTTCCTCTTTTTTCCATGGTCTTCACTTTCATGACTAAACCGTGAGGTTAATTCCCTTATCAACCTCTCTTGCTCTTGACTGGCTTGCAAGAATTGTTCATTGCTAGTCCTTAGTTGAACCATTTCACGTTGCATATCTCTTATCATGTCCAAATTTTGAGAATTTTGATCTGGTGGGTTTCCCACACACCCAAGATCCACGTACAACTCCCCTTCTTCATTCATAATAGTAATTGTTTGTTTTTACACTTCAATCACTATACATGACATTTAATTAGTACACCAATTTCTGAAAAGAAGAACAAATTTTATTTTCTTATTTTTCATAGCATTATAATTTTGGCTTTTTCTCTGTGGGGACACATAGCCCTAGTCTTTTAAGAAAGCTCCTTGATACCATTTGTAACAACTCTACTTAACCCAAAAAAAATTATATTTAAAAATGGAAATGACACTGCTTTTCTGTCCTTTACTTATTTTATTTTTATTGCATGAGTAATACCTTTCAGATTATTAATAAATAACTTTACCTCAGTTCTTATCTTGCATCATCAATATTTATTTTTATTTTTCACAACTTCTCTACATATGCTTAATCCCTATACTGTCCCCAGGAATTATCCTTAATTGATAATACATATGTTAAAGTTACCCTTAATGAATGTAGAGAATTTCAACTATAAATGATCACATTATAATTAAGGTATAGTATAATATATATTGACCTCAAGATATATATATATATATATGTGTGTGTGTGTGTGTGTGTGTGTGTGTGTGTGTGTGTGACTATACTTTTGGATATAATGACCTATAGAATATTTAACAAAATATATTATATTTGAATTTCCCACTAGGGATGAACCATACCTTGGATATTTTTCGAATATATATATATTTCCTATCCTCATAACCCTATCGTTACACCTTTATTTCCTTTATATGCACTAATCCACCTACTATATTAAAATCGATTTATAACAATATTTATAAGGTCTCGTACATATGGTTACTTATCTCCATTCCCATTAACCTTATGTATAATTGCTACGTAACTGAGATATCACCCTCACTGACATAACCATATAAATTTCCAGCCTCAGAATATATGTGATGATTGAAAAAATCTTTAATTGATTGTTTTTGTGGATGAAATATCCTATGTATTTAATTTCACTATTAGTTCTATTAACTAGACAACCATAACTTCAATTCCTTATCGTGTAGTTTTTAACACTCATAAATGTTTTCGTACCTATGGTAATGATCTTCACATGGGCGTTGTCACGGTAAGCCAAATGTATGGTCGACGTACTTTCATTTTGATGGTATGGATCTATTCGTATTTTTTCTCTACGTTAGAAGGATTTAGGTTAGGGTTTCAACATTGTTCATTCACTTGTCATTTTTTTCAACCCTAGCCGAGGACTTCCCTCTAATTTTTGGTTCATTTGTTCAAGTTATTCATGGTAAAATGACTCAGATTCGACCTCCTTGACGACATGTCTTTGACCCTCTATTGTTTGGTAAGTCTGGTTTATCTTTGTGTTTGTTTCTCCATTTTTTTTTGTATTAGAATTGTAATCGTTATTTTTTCTTTTTCATAGAATTTATACATGAAGATTTGTTACTTCTATGAGGTTATTTAATTCTGTGCATTCTCATTTTTAGTTTTCATACTCAATTTATTTGGTTGTTGTATGGATGGTATTCTTAATCCTTCCTCTGAACTCACCTTTCGGGGAATAGATGTATTATTCCACCTCCAACTATTCCTAAGTTATAGATTTTAATCTTCTAACCGAGTCTCTATTTCCTAGGTTTATCATTCACTGAATGGTTTTACCATAAATTGACTTTTACTTCTCCTCGGAAGAGAGAAGATTTTGATTTATATTGGTATACATTTTTCGATTGGAATGTGGACTGGATTTTCCCCAAATCCGTTTACCAAATTATTGATTTGTCACTTGGGTTTAAAATTAATTTTGGATTAACTTTGATATCGATCTCTTGTAGAATTTCTCAGTGAATTGCCACCTTCCCCTCAAAATCGATTTTTAGGGAAATAGTTAGTTCTTATTTCTGAGTTTGATAAACTAATTTTTATATCCCTTTCTTCTCTTCGAATGGTTAATTCCACTCCTCCTTGGTACAATATTTGAAATGAGTTTGGTTTGGATTGAAATATGATGGCTCTAATGTTTTTAACCGATCTTGATTTCACTGTATGATGAAATTTTGATATTCACTCCCACTGTGCCATCGTAATTTTTGTATAAAGGATAGGTCTCTGGGTTATTAAAATAGACCATTTTATTTGTTTTTTTTATACAGTCGCCTTATTTCTCATTTACAACCTTATTTACCAACGACGTTGCTTGGATACTTATATTCAATTTCAAACTTATTCATGAATTCTCCTTCTTCACTTAATTAACGTTCTCTCTACCAAGTTAATTTCTGAATGATACACATCTTTTCCTACTTCTATGGATAAGCTATTTAGAAAATTACAACACGTCTCTACCCCATAGATTTTCATTTTGATTTTCAATGTTACAGGGTTTAAATTTTTCCGATAATCACTTTACCCTTCCAAAAATTCAATTTAATTTCTTCTTACCCTTAGAGATAGGGTTAAATTCATTAAATTTCAAATAAATTAACCAATGTTTGTGTATTCTCAATTATGGAAAATTGTTACATACATTATATCATAGCCGTATTTACTTCCTCTGTTATATATATATATATATATATATATCCTTCCACAAGTTATATATATTCACGAGAGAGAGAGAGCCATTTGTCGGTGGACATTAATGTGGTTTGTGCATAGTTCATAACTTCCTTATTTCTATTGATAGGTAAGACTCTGCCCTATTTCGGATCTAATAATTTATGATTTAATAAAAAAATTCGAGTGTCACTTAGATTGTAATTTCTCACAATAAAATACAATTATCAATGTTATCTTTTCTCAGAATAATTTATGTTTTTCCACTACAGGAACAAACCTCTTGTTCTTGATTTTTCAAATTTTCACCATTGCTCATACCCAATGTACTCTTTTTAAATCATCAACATAGGTATCTATTTTTAAATCTTGTAGTTGAATTAGAAATCTCAATATGTATTTTAATTGATTGGAAGTAGCACACTTATTTTATTTCATGTATTTTCTAAAAGTAATATCTCGCCATTTTCTTGTAGAGGAATAATCCCTTCTGGTATTTTAACCAGGTATAATTTAAAATATTTCTTATTATAAAAATTGAAATTCATCATTACTTTATCATAGTTGATGTCAGTCTAACACTATTTTATGTATTTACTTACACGCAAATTATTTTCCCAAGAATTTCCTCACAATTTCTTCACATTATTATCGAAGGCTCTGACAAGAATTTTCATTTGCCTCCTCGTTGGTCGTTCAAGTGTACAGATTTCAACCATGTGGCTCTACTGATCTTTATCAATGTATCTGTACATTCTAGAATTAATTTTAGTAAAAGCTAACTTTCATTCAATATAACTTGGACAGTGATATTTTACTTGAGTTTTATTACCTTTTTCTATGCACCTCTATCAGAGGATTTTCACATCCTTTGAACAATTATATAAATGGTTTTTGGTTCTTTTTTGATATACATGTTTCATCTATATGTATGAATATTTAATGGTTCCTTTTAATGCAAATATTGCCTCTATATGTATGCATGTTTCCTAAATTAAGAAATTGTAATTTAAATCTGAAGTATGTTACTTGTATAGATTTATAATTTCTTAAATTAAGTGTAATAAATCATTCAAATGAATGCATATCTGTTTCAATATTAGTTTACAAAAATAACTGTGTATTTCTACTATCCCTATTGACGCTTATCTTAGTACGGTTAGAATTATGTTTGATCCCAATGATGTGTTTTATATCTGTAATAAAAAATTAACATAGACCTAATAGCAAATTTAAACCCTTCTCTTTGGGTTTAGAGATTTTGTGTGTTGGTGAACTATTTATTGAATTCTATGTAACTATACATAGAAATTAACTATACCTGCTATAGTTATAATTTTGTTAAATACCTATGACACTTTATTTCCAATAACACAACGCCTTATCATAAAGGCTTGTAATTCAAGATATAATTTTTTTAGTTAAACTCATGACTAAATCATATTTAATATTAATCAAATATCATCATAATAACATAAGAATTAGACAAAATTTAACAACTGTACATACCAATTCTGGTAAATATTATTTTCCACCCAACCGTGAGCTTTCATCCACAGCTCCCCTCGAGCAGAGACCAATTCCTCCAAAGTGTAGACAACTTCTTGTCTACTTAGGAGTGGATTATTTAAGCTTTCTTTCCCTTAACATGTTTCCATAACTACGTCCAATTAATTTAATTCCATCCTCATGGACTTGAAATCTTGGTCTCTAATTTACTCTAGTATTTGCACAATAATTAAATTACCCATTTATTTAATTTAAAAATAATATGTCCACATATAGTTTTCCTTTAGGTCCACTTAACCTTTAGGATTCTCAAGTGTCTAAATAAAAGCATAAAAATAGAGATATTACATCTAGCCTAACTTACTCTAGACTAGCCTATTGTAGCCTAACCTAATCTTTCCTACTCTATCCTATCTTACTCTATCCTAATCTACTCTAGCCTACGCTAGCGTAACCTACCCTACTATAGCCTACTGTAGCCTACCATAGCCTACTCTAGAATAACCTAATATATTCTAGCCTAACCTATCCTAGCCTACCTTACTCAACTCTACTATATCCTAACCTACTATAGCCTAACCTAACCTAGCCTAACCTACTCTAGCATAGCCTAACCTAGCCTAACCTTGCATACTCTAGCCTTACATAACCTACTATATCCTAACCTACTCTACCCTAGCCTAACCTACTCTAGCCTGACCTGCTCTAGCCTATCCTAACCTGTCCTAGCCTACAATAGCATAACCTAGCCTAACCTAGAATAACCTAGCCTAATCTAGCCTAGCTTACTCTAGCTTAGTCTAGCCTATTGTAGCCTAGCCTACTCTATATTAGCCTAGCCTAGCCTATCCTAGCCTACTCTAGCCTAGCATACTCTAATCTAGCCTAGCCTACTCTAATCTAGCCTACCCTAACCTAGTATACTCTATCCTAATGTAGTCTAGCCTAGCCTAGCCTACTCCAGGCTACCCCACTCTAGCCTAGCCTAATCTAGCCCTAACATAGCCTACACTAGCCTAACCTAGCCTACTCTAGCCTACTCTATCCAACTCTAGCCTACTCTAGCATAGCCTACTCTAGTGTAGCATAGCCTAGCCTATCCTAGCCTAGTTTAGTCTAACCTAGCCTAGCCTACTCTAGCCTACTCTACCCTAGCCTATCCCACTCTATCCTACTCTAGCTTAGCCTAGCCTAGTTTAGTCTACTTTAGCCTAGCCTAGCTTAGTCTACTCTAGCCTAGCCTAGCCTAGCCTAGCCTACTCTAGCCTAGCCTACTCTATCCCACTCTAGCCTAGCCTACTCTAGCCTACTCTAGCCTAGCCTACTCTAGTCTATCCTAACCTACCCTAGGATACTCTATCGTAGCTTAGCGTAGCCTAAGCTAGCCTACTCTAGCCTAATCTAACCTAGCCTATCATACTCTAACCTAGCCTAGCCCAACCTAATCTAGCCTACCTTACTCTAGCCAACCTTACCCTACTCTAGCCTAACCTAGCCTAATCTAGCCAACTCTAGCCTAGCCTAACCTAGCATACTCTAGGCTACTCTAGCCTAGACCAGCCTAGCCTACTATAGCCTACTCTAGCCTAACCTAGACTAGCCTACCCTACTTTAGCATAGCCTAGCGTTAGCCTACTGTACTCTACCTACCTTACCATACTCTAGCCCAGCATAACGTCGCCTACTCTAGCCTAATCTAGCCTAGCATAACCTACTTAAGGCTACTCTAGCCCAGCCTAGCCCAGCCTAGCCTACTCTAGCCTAGCCTAGTCAAGGCCACTCTACCCTACCCTACCCTACCCTACTATAGCATATCCTAGCTTGGCCTACTCTAGCCTACCCTTGCCTACCCTAGCCTACTCTAGCATAGCCTACTCTAGCCTATCCTAGCCTATCCTACCTTAGCTTACTCTAGCCTACTCTAGCCTATCCTAGCTTAGCCAAGCCCACTCTAGGCTACTCTTTCCTACCCTACTCTATTGTACCCTACCCTAGCCTACTCTAGCCCAATCTAGCCTAGCCTAACCTACTCTAGCCTAGCCTATTCGAGGCCACTCTAGCCTAGCCTACCCTACCCTACTATAGCATATCCTAGCTTGACCTACTCTAGCCTACCGTCACCCACCCTAGCCTACTCTAGCATAGCCTACGCTAGCCTATCCTAGCCTATCCTACCTTAGCTTACTCTAGCCTACTCTAGCCAATCCTGGCTTAGCCAAGTCTACTCTAGGCTACTCTGTCCTACACTACTCTAGTGTACCCTACTCTATCCTACCCTACCCTACTATAGCATATCCTAGCTTGGCCTACTCTAGCCTACCCTCGCCTACCCTAGCCTACTCTAGCATAGCCTACGCTAGCCTATCCTAGCCTATCCTACCTTAGCTTACTGTAGCCTACTCTAGCCTATCCTGGCTTAGCCAAACCTACTCTAGGCTACTCTGTCCTACCCTACTCTAGTGTACCTTAGCCTAGCCTACTCTAGTGTACTCTATTCTAGCCTAGCCCACTCTAGCCCAACTTATCTTAGCCTACTTTAGCCTAGCCCACTCTGGCCTACCCAACCCTACTCTAGCCTAGCCTTAGCTTGGCCTATATTAGCCTAGCCTAGCCTATTTTATCCTAGCCTAGCATAGTCTAGCATAGCCTAACCTAGCCTAACCTAGCCTGACCTGCTCTAGCCTAACCTACTCTAACCTAACCTACCCTAATCTACCCTAACCTGCTGTAGCCTAACCTACTCTAGCCTAACTTACTCTGGCTAAACCTACCCTAATCTACCCTAACCTACTCTAGTGTAACATATCCTAACGTAGCCTAACCTACCCTACTCTAGCCTAGCATGCTATAGCGTGACCTACCCTAGCTTAACCTAACCTAGCCTAACCCAGCCTATTCTAGCCTAACCTAGCCTACTATAGCTTAACCTAACCTAGCCTAACCTAACCTAACCTAACCTACCCTACCCTACCCTACCCTAACCTAACCTAACCTACCCTACCCTACCCTACCCTACCCTACCCTACCCTAACCTAGTGTAACCTACCCTAACCTAGCCTAGCCTAAACTAGCCTAACCTAACATAACCTACCTAGCCTAGCCTAATGTTGGCAATATGATGCAATGTGTTGTCCTTGATGGCAACCCACTTGATGAAGATGATGGCAACCTACTTGATGAAGTTGTTCTTGACTTGATGAGCTTGTTAATGATGTACATCTGATATATCTACAATCAGTACAGAAGATGCAGAAAAAAGAATTTCCAAGATGGGCCAGAACAATGATGAAAAGTATGTGTTACAAGGCATACGCGGGTTTGTCAAGGAGAAGGCGCGTATGCATGCGGAAAAGTACGTGCCAAGTTGAGTATGGTCAATTGCGCTCTAAATGTGTAAAACCAAGGGTTACTACCATGGTATTGACCCATTGTATTGAGCGCTGGGTTGTCTATTTGATCCCGTCCAGGAATACCATCGGAAGAGGTGTGGTTTTGGCTCATGGTATTGATAAAGGGTAAACCTATATAAGGAGAAGATAATCATTGTGCAAAGGGTGTGCAATTGTCTGTGTCTGAATGAATACTTCACTCTGAAGTATGTCTGAATGGAAAGGGTAACAGTTTGATGATAGATCTGAATCTATGATGCAGAAAATGATGAAGAAGGTTATCTATATCTGAAATGTATTTGTATCTTCTAGATCTGTTTATGGGATGTTTATATCTAAGATGAGGCAAACATCTGTCTGAAGTGAAGGGTTAAATCTGAACTGAATATCTGATTTGAAGAAGTATGCTGCTCTGTAATGATTGAAGATCTATACGCTAGTTTATTACAACGGAAGTGCGTATATACGTGGGTTTTATAAAGCAAAAGCACGTATGGGTAGTGAAATCAGTTCTGAAGTATGTGCAGAGGTATACGTGGGTTTATATGCATGAAGGCACGTATATACGCTGGATCAGTAAAAGGAAAGTGCGTATGAAAACTAGGGTTTGCTGAAGGATGAAGTATGAAATGTATGATCTGTTATGTTGTGTTACTGCTATCTGATCTAGGTTTTTTGAATTGATAAGTATCCGTTTTGATGAATGATTGAGCTTAAATGTATGGAGTGGGTCCAGTCTGAAAATATGATGAAAAGTGGCCTACAAGATGTGTTGTATGGAAGCTGTTGGATCCAGTTTGAAAATTTATGAAACATGGTCCATTGTGGTGCTGAGGGTTGTAGCCTTCAGTCAGGGGGTTGTATCTCCCTTCCAAGTGAGGCTGGTAAATGAGAGCAGGGGGTCGTAGCTCCCTTCGAGGAGAGGCTGGTAAACGAGAGCAAGGGTTCGTAGCTCCCTTCCAGGAGAGGCTGGTAAACGAGCGCAGGTGGGTGCCTGCGTACTGGTATGAATCTGCACCAGTACATAAGTTGTAAGATGTTTTCTTTATAATAAAATATTGAAGGCTGAGCAACGGCAACGGTGGTTTTCTCCCGACTTGGGTTTCCACCTAAAATCCTGGTGTTCATGTGTGATACTTATGTGTGATGGTTTTTTCTGTTATTACTACACATGCTTACTGTTAAATAAACATCATATGAATGAATGTTACAAATATCTAAGTTAAGAAATATCTGCATAATATCAGAGCAGGTCCTTTTGCAGAAGCTTGATCGCTTGAAGGAGATCCGTCGTAATGGGAAGTCATGAAGGAGTATTGTCTTTAAAGCCACCTCTATTCAATGGAAGTAATCTATTATTCTGGAAGATACGAACAAAAGCATATATGCAAATTCTTGGTGCAAAAGTATGGGCAATCGTGGAAGAAGATTATCAGTATTTGGCAAGTATTCCTACTGATTCAGCTGAAAGGAAGAAATATGAAGTCAATGCCAAAGCAGTCAATGTTTTGTTAGGAAGCATGTCTGAACTAGAATTTGCTAAAGTGATGCAGCTAAATTCAGCAAAAGAAATATGGGACAAAATCATTCTGAGCTATGAAGGAGATACAAAGGTAAAAAGTGCAAAACTCCAAACTCTCAGAATTGAATATGAAAATTTAAGGATGCATAGTGATGAGAGTATTGCAAGTTTCTTTTTACGTCTAGATGATATTGTAAATCGTATGAGAAGTTTGGGTGAAACCATAACCGATACTACTCTGGTGGAAAAAGTCTTAAGATCTTTGACTTCAAAATTTGAGTCAAAAGTATCAGCTATTGAAGAAAGGCAAGATATGCAAACTCTTACTATTGTTCAACTACATGGTATTCTGACTGCTTATGAAATGAGACAAGGAGGTCCCTCTCAAATCAAAGAAGTTGCTTTTAAGGTGTGTGCAAAAGGAAAAGAAAAGGCAGATGTCAAGGAATCAAATTATATATCAGAAGAAGAAGAAGCAAATTTTGTGAGAAAACTCCAACTAGGAACTGGAAGATTCAAAGGTAAGCTTCCCTTCAAGTATTTTTCTTGTGGAAAAGTTGGTCATTATGCTGCTAAATGTCCTTATGAAGATAATCATGGTAAAGGGAAACAATTTGAAAAGAGAAAGATTTATTATGCAAATGAAGTGTCAAGTGAAGATGAAGAATATTTTGACCAAGATCTACTAGTGCTCATGGTAAAGAAGCAAAAGAAGAAGGCTACTCAAGAAAAGAAGATATCTCATAAAACATGTGTAGCAGAAAATGAAGAAGAGGAAACAGGTATTGATTGTTGTTCTTGTAATCCACTCACTTGTGCATGCAATGATGAAGATAGTGAAAGTAACAATATAAGTCTAGAAGCAAATCTCAAGATCAATGATGAAAGTAATTTTTGGGATCAATTTAAAAGGAGGGAATCTATCCTCAAGGATGTGATCTCTAGATTGAATGAACAGATAGAAACAATGAAGGGACAGATAGAAATGTATCAAATACTGCAGGACAAAGTAACCAATCACAGTGAAGGACTTGAAGAAGAAATCATCTCTCTGAAAGCAGACCTTGAAGCATCAAATAAGAATAATGAAGAACTTCTACAATCATTTGAAAAGGAAGGACGTGAAGCAAAAATCATCTCGCTCAAAATAGATCTGGAAAAATAAAATAAGAAGAATGAAGAACTTTTACAAATCTTTGAAGAGCAAGAAAATGGGTTGAAAGAAGAGATCTTAAATTTGAATGATCAAGTAGAAAAAGGAAAAAGGGTTGAAGAAAGCATGATGAAGCAATGCCAAAAATTGGAGGTTGAAGTAAACATTCTCAAAGGTAAATTAGAAGAAAAGGATAAACTCTTGAGGTTTCAAAAGAGTACTAAGATTCTAGACAATATTCTTAGTAGTCAAAGGTCTCCATCTATCAAACTTGGTCTGGTTTTTCATGAAACAGTTAAAGGAGAATCTAGTTCGCAAGGAAGTGCTAAAGATTCAAAGGATGTGAAAGAAAAACCTGAAGTGTTGAAAGAAACTAAAGATCAACCTACAATAATGAATTCTCAAAGGAAATCATTCAAAAATGTTGAATTCTTCAAATGTCATAATTATGGGCATGTTGCGGCCAATTGCAGAAACAGATTGTTTCAGTCACAAACAAACAGATACTACATAGAAAGGTACTCTGGTTTCTTCAAGGGATATTGTTTTTCATGCAGCAAGTATGGTCATAAAGCAGTTGATTGCAATAGAAGGTAGAATAGAACAACACATTATGATCCTTATGCTTAATTTTCCACATAAGATGCTATACTTGTAACAAGTATGGACATGTAGAAAAAGAACGTAGGATGAATAGATCTGAAAAATTGGAGAACTTCCAGCACACAATAAGAAAGTTCAAGCAAAGTTGGAAAAAGAAGGAGGACTGGTCAGAAACGTAGGGAATATTGACCCTACTGCAGTCATCCGTTTTCTGAAGCTTACTTCTCTTAATGACTGCAGGAATGATGTGAGATACATTATAGAGATCAGTAATGTATTGTCACAAGGGGAGCAATGTATGGTGATTTTCATGATTGTTTTGGTGATTCTGGTTATGATTATTTCTGACAGAGCATCTGATATGCAGAAGACTGGTACAGGTGGTACAAACTCAGGGGGAGATGAAGGAATGTGAAATTTTCTATGTTTCACTTTCCATACGCGGGTTCTGTGAACAAAAGCCACGTATACACGTGAGTTACAGTGGAGACAGTCGCGTATGCACTTCTGATAAAGAAATTTTGTATGACAACTGAAGATCAGGAGCATAGGTTTAGGGGGAGCATCTGTCTGACTACTAATGATTGTATTATTGGCACTGTATCTGTTTATTTCTCAGTTCTAAATGATGATGACATGTTACATCATGATCATGATAAATCTTGAAGATCTTGGTGATATAAGATCACATGAATGTTTGCTTCACATATATTGTTTATTGTAGAAGTTGTTCTGGTATGATAATTCCTCTTGGGAAGAATATGTTGATACTGCAAAGAGTTTGAAGGCTTGGTGCTTATGCTACAACCATTGGATGACACTTGAAGACAAAACTACATTGTCCTATCTATCTGTTCTCATATATTCCAGGGAAGCATTCAAATATCTGAGAAAGAAGCTGAAAACTTTCTCTGCTTCACAGAGGATCAGATCTGGGTAAAATGCAGAAGATGGAATTGGATACGTGGATTTCCTTAAACATGGTCGCATATATACGCGAGTTCAGACAGAGAAAACCACGTATGTGTGGTTGCTGACAATTTTTCTGGGTCATCATTTCTTCAGCACAAGCTGTGGTGCTGTTTGGTATCTCTAATGCTATTTGGAGTCTCTGGTGATGTTTCAGCTCTTATATTTCTGTTTCATTCTTTGATTTTGGGTGAAGATGCCTTGATGATTTGCCGTTGAAAGTATTTAGGATGCACAAGCAAAGGGGGAGCTTTTGTCATATAGACAGGATGAATTGAATGCATAGTTTTAGGGGGAGCATTAGTCTTGCTGAGTATAATGCATTGTTGGCATTATGATGATTTTGAAATATGATCTCTCTTGAGGTCCTTCCAGTATTGGTCATGAAAAGTCATATTTGTAATTTGATGGAAAGGTCATGTTGAGACCTATGATGTAAAATTGTAATATTCAGTCATGTAAGGACTTGATCAAATGTGTAAATCCACTTGGTTGGATAGTTGAGTCAAAATATGTAAACCCACTTGGTCAGGTACTTGAGTCACATATGTAAATCCACTTGGTTGGATCTTTGATGTAAGTATGAGTCCTTGGTGATAGGAAGGTCATAGAGTCATGTACTTTTTTTGAAAAATATGTTTGAAGATTCAGCTTGAACTCAGGGGGAGCATGGTAACTTCAGTGCACATCAGATCTACAGCGCTCTTCTTTCTACATGAGGAGAAAAAATTTGTGTTGGTTTTGATCCGCCCTTTGCCCTTCATGTCAAAGGGGGAGAGTAACATGGTTTTTGAATAAAGGGAGAGTAACATGGTAATCGAATAATGGTTATAATCAATGTATCTATCTGTTGTAGTGATAAAAAACCATCGTGGTTGCCATCAAGTCCAAAGGGGGAGATTGTTGGCAATATGATGCAGAGTGTTGTCCTTGATGGCAACCCACTTGATGAAGATGATGAAAACCTACTTGATGAAGTTGTTCTTGACTTGATGAGCTTGTTAATGATGTACATCTGATGTATCTACAATCAGTACAGAAGGTGCAGAAGAAAGAATTTCCAGAAAGGGCCAGAACAATGATGAAAAGTGTGTGTCACAAAGCATACACGGGTTTGTTTAGGAGAAGTAGCGTATGCACGCGGGAAAGTACGTGCCAAGTCGCGTATGCATCATTGCACTCTAAATTTATAAAACCAGGGGTTACTACCATGGTATTGACCCATTGTATTGAGCGTTGGATTGTCTATTTGACCTCGTCCAGGAATACCATCGGAAGAGGTGTGGTTTTGGCTCATGTTATTGATAAAGGGTAAACCTATAAAAGGAGAAGAAAATCATTGTGCAAAGGGTGTGCAAGTGTCTGGGTCTGAATGAATACTTCACTCTGAAGTATGTCTGAATGGAAAGGGTAATAGTTTGATGATAGATCTGAATCTGTGATGCACCTATGAAGAAAATGATGAAGAAGGTTGTCTAGATCTGAAATGTATTTGTATCTTCTAGATCTGTTTATGGAATGTTTAGATCTGAGATGAGGCGAACATCTGTCTGAAGTGAAGGGTTAAATCTGAACTGAATATCTGATTTGAAGAAGTATGCTGCTCTGTAATGATTGAAGATCTATACGCTAGTTTATTACAGCGGAAGTGCGTATATACACGGGTTTTATAAAGCGAAAGCGCGTATGGGTAGTGAAATCAGTTCTGAAGTATGTGCAGAGGTATACGCGGGTTTATATGCATGAAGGCGCGTATATACGCCGGATCAGTAAAAGGAAAACGCGTATGAAAACTAGGGTTTGCTGCAGGATGAAGTATGAAATGTTTGATCTATTCTGTTGTGTTACTGCTATCTGATCTGGGTTGTTTGAATTGATAAGTATCCGTTTTGATGAATGATTGAGCTTAAATGTATGGAGTGGGTCCAGTCTGAAAATATGATGAAAAGTGGCCTACAAGATGTGTTGTATGGAAACTGTTGGATCCAGTTTGAAAATTGATGAAACGTGGTCCATGGTGGTGCTGAGGGTTGTAACCTTTAGTCAGGGGGTTGTAGCTCCCTTCCAGGTGAGGCTAGTAAACGAGAGCAGGGGGTCGTAGCTCCCTTCCAGGAGAGGCTGGTAAACAAGAGCAGGGGGTTGTAGCTCCCTTCCAGGAGAGGCTGGTAAACGAGCGCAGGTGGGTGCCTGCGTACTGGCATGAGTCTGCACCAGTACATAAGTTGTAAGATGTTTTCTTTATAATAAAATATTGAAGGCTGAGCAACGGTAGTGGTGGTTTTCTCCCGACTTGGGTTTCCACCTAAAATCCTGGTGTTCATGTGTGATGCTTATGTGTGATGGTTTATTCTGTTATTATTGCACATGCTTACTGTTAAATAAACATCAGATGAATGAATGTTTCAAAGATCTAAGTTAAGAAATATCTACATAATAATATCTATGTGCATACGCATGTTTTATTAAGGATATCCATGTGTATACACGAGTTGGCTTCAGGAAAGTAGTGTATGGGTTGTGAAGTAAGGAAAAGTAAAAAGATTTGAGTTTTCCCTAAATACTGATTCACCCCCCTCCCCCCCTCTCAGTATTTTTCCCAACACCTAACCTATCCTATCCTAACCTAGCCTAGCCTAACCTAACCTAGCCTAACCTGGCTTAACCTAGCCTACCCTACCCTACCCTACGCTAGCCTAATCTATCCTAGCCTAACCTAACCTTGCCTAACCTAGCCTATCCTAACCTAGCCTAGCCTAACCTAACCTAACCTTTCCTAGCTTAACCTAGCCTAACCTAGCCTTACCTAGCCTAACATAGCCTATCCTTACCTAGCCTAGCCTAACCTAGCCTAAACTAGCCTAACCTAACCTAGCCTACCCTACCCTACCCTACTCTAGGCTACTCTAGCTTAGCCTACTCTAGGCTACTCTAGCCTAGCCTATCC
The DNA here is from genome assembly GCA_034641835.2 of Pinus albicaulis. Classification (NCBI taxonomy): domain Eukaryota; kingdom Viridiplantae; phylum Streptophyta; class Pinopsida; order Pinales; family Pinaceae; genus Pinus; species Pinus albicaulis. Next base: position 33,871 of record JAXQQM020070002.1, on the reverse strand, counting down.
TAGCCTACTCTAACCTACTCTACCGTAACCTAGCCTAGCCTAGCCTTGCCTATTCTAGTCTAGCCTAGCTTAGCCTACTCTAGCCTACCCTACTCTAGACTACCCTACCCTACTCTAGCCTAGCCTAGCCTAACCTAGCCTAACTTAACCTAGCCTAACCTAACCTAACCTAGCCTAGCCTTACCTAGCCTAACGTAGCCTAACGTAGTATTTATATATAAAAGTATTATCATTTTATAATATATAAATGAAAACATTTTTTCTTTGTACATTATCTTATTTTAATTAAAAAAATATATCATACTACATTTTTATCATTAATAAAATACAATGGAGAACTTAAATAACATATTAAATATTTAATTTGAAAATCATTTAAAAACAGAAATTAAACTAAACAATATTAATAAAGAAATCATTTAAAAACAAATTAAATTAAATGCTATTAATAAAAATTTAAATATAAGAAAATGTATTTATAAATTAAATGTATGAATATACAATTTAAAATACATTGAACTTAACCACAATAAAGTAAAAACAAAATATAAGATAAGCTATAAGATATAAATGGAAAATTTATTTTTAAATTAGAGATATATTTCTGAAATGTAAAAACATAATTAAAAATTATTTTAAAAATTCCAATAATCTAAAACTAAATTTTAAAGAAATTAATTTTTTTTTATTAAAAAAATATGCAAAACTAATTTTGAAAACCACATATTAAATCAACTAATACTTTTAATTAAGAAAAAGAACTTACAAAACTTTAAAAAAAAAAAACCCAATTTAAATAAAACCACAGACAAATAAACATAATAAAATGATCTAATACTAATAGAATATTGATTGAATCTATAAAACAAAAGTAATAAATTAAACCTAACTAAAAAAGCAAAAACAGTTGTCATAAAACCAACTGTTCACGTAATTAAATAAATTAACAAAAAGAAAACTGAATTGAACGAATTAGGTTTCCTCGAAAACTGAAAACTGAAATGATCTTTGAAGAGCAGAGCTTCTAAGCTGGATAGAATCTACAACTATGACCAAATTAAGACACGTGGTTTTACTATAAAATACCAATTAACTGAAAATACCTTATTCTTTATTCTTTTTGTGGTTTACTGGAAAAAAATAATCAATAAATAGAATCGAATTAGAATTTCAGTATTTTCTTCTCTCATTCGATCTAATTAGGTATCTCTATGGTGTAACAGTTCAATTTGTTTAATCGATCAAGATACCTAATGATTTCATAGATTTATTTGTGAAATTTGAAAGAAAATGTTTATAATTTTATTAATTTATAAATATTTCTATTTTTAAAATAAATTTAAAATTAACTAATAGTCAAATTATTTATAATCTATGAAATCAAAACCCTCAAGCCACACGTGAAAAAACATTAAAAAAAAAAAAGTAAAGTCAATATGGCGAGAGATTTGATTTATACTTCATATTTCATAGATCCAGAACAAAGAAATATTTAAATTTTACCCAGATTGACTTACAATATATTCCAAACTAATTCTATAGAGCACCTCTTTGCAAATCACTCCTGAATAATTAGGAAAATTTTGTTGAAATTTGAGCAGTTTAAAATTGCACAGTTGATCGTTAGAAACTTACGAAATAGAAGAAACTTACGAAATAGAAACTCATGTTTGGTGAAATTACAAGATTGGTGTCTGTTTTGAGAGGAGGAAATGTAACTGTAATTGTAATTGAAGCCCATAGAGGCTAAAATGAATTAATACGAAACTAAGAAACTATGGCTTCTCTGAGAGTAGAGAAAACCAAACGGAAAATGGAAGAATAAAACTGACATGAATGTACTGGGTTGTTCCAATCCATCACATAAAATAATCAATCCCTTAGGATAATTGTTACAGTAACTGAAGGAATGCCCTGAATGAGATTTGAGATAAACGAAATGAACACTGTAGCGTTAACTTTTTCATAGTACAGAGAATCAATGTAATGGGTGCTCTTAGAAACAGGGTATTAATAGCATTAATTTATCCATACTACAAAGAACCATTATAATATAATGGGTGCGATTACAAACATAGTATTAATCCAAAAAATTTAGAACCAGAGAAGTCAGCCTATACTTCATTGAAATGGATTTACTTAAGACTAATTTAATTCAAGAAGCAGAAGAAAATGAAGAGGCAGAAACTTACCTATAGTCTAGCGCAAAACTAGGTTTCTTTAGAGTCATGTTTACAGCCAACTATCGTTCTATGTTTTACCTCTCAGAAAACAATTCAATTCAGAAGGCATATGAGAAAATAAAGAAACCCAGTGGAAAAAATATTTACAAAAGTAACGTCTGTAACCAACTTATAAATTCGGAATTTCAAAGTACACTAAGATTAGGACAACTATCGAAAGGCATTGTGGGCACAACTTTTTGGATGTACGAGACAGACTATCCTCTCTTGTCCTACGTTTCCAATTTTTTATAATATTATCTTATTTGCTAATTTTATGTTATTTGTAGGTTTAAGGAAAAATAAAAAATAGAGGGAGCCCTGCATATCGAATTGGAAGGCTGATTTTAGCTGAATTGAATTGAATCCAAATTATTATCATTCAAGATGGACTCCAAAAAATTGCAGAAAACCCCTGTGAATTTGTCTTGGAGCAGTGCTCACTGGAGTCTTGTTATTTCCGGGGGGTGAGTGAGAATCTATTCACTTATTCTTCATGTTTGTTCACGGTCGGTTGAGTGAGATTCTATTCACTTATTACGGATGCGATTTCACGGAACAATGAAAATTAAAAAATAAGAAGAGGCCAAAAGACGGGTTAAAGAATATAGAAACATCAAAGAAATAGGTTAAAGTATAGAAACATCAAAGGATCAAAAACTAGGTAGACCCTCCATTGAATAATTTTAACTAAATTAGTGAATGAGAAGTCGAGTGAAACGAACGGGAGTTGAATTATGAGATAATTTGAGAACATCAACAAAATTCAAATAAGCTATGAGCAAATTAAGAAGTCAAACGAGCCAAACCTAGGCGAAATTTATTGAAATTAATGTGGATTTATCATTACAATCGAACCTGCAAATTAATTATTGCTGGAGTCACTTCTCTTCATCCACAAATAACATTACAAAGGCGCAAACAAATCCACTGTACTCTTGGAACAGTCAGTTCGAACAATAATGCACAAAATTAGAAAACAGTTTTGATAATCGGAAACCTCATTATATAACTATGCCTCAGCTTTTTTTTTTTAATGAACTGCTAATTTGTGAGGGACGGTGCCACGTGCCACGTCATTTTTAGCCGTTTGGTTTCTAGCCGTTTGAAGGGATGGAACCACATCATTTCTAGCCATGTTTGGATTAACTTTTAAAAAGGTAACATGCTACTTTTTTTTACTTTCTATTACTGTTCATAAATACATTCTATCTACTTTCTATTACTTTCTATTACTGTTCATAAATACATTCTATCCACCTACGTTGTCATCAACATCAACTATGGTGATGGTGACATGTCATATGGGTATAATGAATTGACTAACAAAACATAAACCATTCCATGCTTAAAAGGCTTATTATGCAATTATAATATTTATCTTAAAAGATAATAGTGAGAAGTGTTGCATGTATTGATAGGATACAAGAATAACCGTAATGAAATGTAAAATCTGGAAAATATTATATTTAATAATATTAAAAGTTTATCCTTTCAATGTGAATAAAGGATATTTTTTATAAATAATACATGAATTTTTTTTTAAATATTATTAAAAAGTAACATGTCTATTAAATTTAGTACAGGTCCAAGGTTATATTGGTTAGTACAGGTCCAAGGTTATATGGGTTATAGATTATAGAAACAAATTAAAATAATAAAGTCTTGAGTTATATGTATTATGGACCACAGAAATTAGGGGTTATGTATGATATGTATTTGTTAGAATTATATTTTTACTAAAATTTATGAGAATAAGTAAATATGAAAATCAAAGAACATGTAAATCAACAAATTATCCACACAAATGAACATAATATGCACCTTAAGGAAAAGGAAAGCAAAGAATATTTTATTGGAAAAGCATGGAAAATAGTTCTATCTATGAAAATTTTCTCCGAAGATTTTCAGTGGTCTAGATGTCGGTAGGTCCACCTGTGTCATCCACTTAATACTGTGGTGGCCAACAAGGTAGCTTCCCTTGTGGTAGGCATACTTTTCATACATGAGATTTTATTGAGGTGATTTTTACACCATTATAAAGGTCACTATACGAAGAATTGTGTCACAACATTGTATGATAAGATTATGAATTTTGGAGGAATTTCAATTTGATTTCCTAATATATATCTACAAAATTATGAATCTTGATTCTCTTAATTGGGACTTGCCACTAACTTTAAAGGTACTCCCCCAATAGAAACACCTAATGTATGGAATATACATCTTAGTAACCAATGGAATGAAAGTGGACATAATGACTCCTTATTTTACATTTCAAAAGTGGGAAGAAGTCCTTATATATTGGATGAGCCACTATAACGGCATGTGAGAACTACACAAAAAGGAAAAGAGGATCACAAAAATGAGGTTTATTCAATCGAACAAGTGAAGAGTCTAAAAGTATCTACAAAGAAGGGTTGTAATTGAGTGGAAGATTCTCATTGATGTATTCAAATTGAATGTGTTAATCTTCCTTTCCATCTCATGTGTGAGTCCTTTTATTATTATTTATGCATAAATACTATTGATTAATGGTTTGTGATTCTTCTACCTTTGGAATAAATCATCTAAAAATTATTGACTCAAGTATATTTTCATCTAAGTACTTACTTCTTGAGGCCCCTAGTCATCGAGACATACCTTTCTACTATTGTTCTCAAATTAGCTAATATACAATGCTCTCTATTAGGATAGTCTCATAACCATTATTACCTAATGGAACTCTATCTCTATCATCTAACAAGTGTTTCAAGTTCTATTAGTATTGTGGCTTAAGAAGAAAATAAGGGTTTAGACCTCACAATAGATCAAAACTCAATAGTTGACCTCCTGACTTCTATTATCCATGTCACTTTATACTGTCATCCAATTTCCATTTTAGCACCATTTCACATGCTAATCTATATCACCTTTCCACACAATTTATCCATGTCAACAACATGTCATCTCCAAGTCTATGCCACATCGGTGCAACAAAAACTCCACGTTGATTCCATATGACCACCACATTAGTGCCACATCATCATCATGTTAGTGTCATGTAATCTCTATGTGAGTTGCTCATTAAACTAAATTATCATCTTCAAAGTTAGGTCCCTTATCAACTTTGGTAAAATTGGAAGAAATATCTCATAGGAGGGCCTAAGGATCACTTAACAATATTTAACTATACATCACCCTTAGCTAATGGACAATGTGGATTTTGTTATAATCAAGCAGCTAAGCTTCTGATTCTTACATAAATTTTGGCATTGACCTCCCAATATCCTAACCGAACACTCAACAATTCCCTAACTTCTCATTAAGCAATAGAAGTTTGGATTATATCTACATCGAGAGTTTCCACAAGACTCGAATGCATTCTCTAATATCTGAAAACAAAAAGTTGAATGCTTGAAAGAAGAAAAATCTATAGCCCTTTTTATATAGCTCTTAGTCATTGATCAAGATTTATGCACGAACGCAACAAAATACACATATAGCTATAAATACAAAAATGCAGTAGAAATGACACTTCATTTCATTAATATCAAAGAACTGAAATTTGTTTATAGACATAATGGAAATAAACTAGCTAGGGCATTGGTAGCTTACCTTTGAGAAGAGATGTGGTGGCTACAGGCCTCTGAACTGTGTTACAATGAGGCTCGAAGGCTTTTTTATTATTGAGAAACAATGGAAAACCATAAACATCAAAAAACCTAACACTAGGAGATGAAGCACCAAAATTGTGGCCTTATTTGGGTAAATTGGTACCTCAACTTCCTGGGGACATAACTTTGGCATATGATCTTTGTTTGATACGCTCAATACCTCGTCAGAAATATCTATCTAAGGAATAAAAATTTTGAGTGAGAAACATTGGTTGAAAACCCATGTTGCTCCCATTTTTCCAAAAAAATCTTCGTTTAGGGCCTCAAAACAACTCCGGAAGTTCAGGACCCAAAAAATTCTAAAAATAGTAAAATGTGTTGAAACTAAAAAATTGAAAGAACCAATGGTGAGGGTCCAAATGGAATAGGTGAGTGGCCATCAATATCCACCTGGATCATTCATGGCCCTTATGTTATCCATATAACAAAGAGATTAGGATGAGGCCTTCCTATCAATAAATTTTTTTTACATTGTTTCTCTAATGAACTCCATCCCAAAATTTCTCTCCGTCCTAAAAAGTTGCCAATCCTCAAATTTCTCCATGGTAGGAAAGTTGGTAGATGGGTATTGATGGTTGATAATGAATTTGACAAGGAAGTGAAGGAATACTTCTCATGTATAGAGATCCTTCCCAACCATAAAGGAACCCAAGTACTCCACCCTCACTACTAGTAACCATTTAACTTCTCACATGAAGCCAGATAGGACATTACATTTGATTTTCCTCTTCTAAGGTCTTTAGACCTATTATCGTTGTAAAGGAGTCATGTCTAATGATTTTTATTCTAAAAAAACACATATCGTGGTTGCCAACTCCTTTACCTGACTTAATTGGCTAAACACATTCACTTCAAGTACATTAGATCTCTTCAAATCCATCAACATATTATGTAGCCATTGAATAATTCCTCATTGAACTGTGTAACACATTGCGTTGGATTTTTTATGAATACAAATATCATCTAGGTCATTACCTTCCTCTCAAGGATACAATCCTTGATTCTAAGTTTAGAGCACTAAAATATCCTTTTAATATATACACAAAACCTAGGGATCATATGGCCTACTTAATTTATATCACGTTTATTGATTAAAATCAGTGATATTTGCTGACCGGAAACTCGTGATCATGATTATCTAAGATACTGAGGGGTTAGCTTCCCTAGCCTTCACAACATTTTTATTTTATGGGGGCATGTAACATCTAATATATAGACACTAAGAAGGACTAGAGGTCAGTCCATCCTATCCTCCTTAGGCCAATTGTAAAATCATATAAAGTTACACAAGTAAGCATATGAACATTACATAGTTTTGGTACCTATTAAACCCATATTTATCCTACCATAACATAAAAAAATAGTAAACAAGCTATAATATCTATGTAGTACGAAATTCATAGATACACAATCTATTAACATAGTTTCCATTTTATGCATTATGTTTTGCATTACAAATTTATGTCAGTACTTATTTAATGATAGATAAAAGGGTTCCCATAACCGATGAAAGGTAAGCCACATTCCACCCCACAATAGGATTAGATTCTTTGCAATAATTATTTTTAGTTGCCATGACCAATTCAAACCATGAATCCATGAGGGAGTTCCCACCCTAATTTACAACCTCCAATCACAAAGACCATTCTCCTACTTTTCATCAAGCTCCTTAGTTTTCTTATTGTCAAATATATTCTAGAGTTTTTCTCGAACACTTTGTGTGGTTTCTCAGCCAATAGCTAGCACTACAACACAAATGGGGGTTTTAATACAATATTTGAGATAATTTTTGGGTAGATTGTGTTAAGTTGAGACAAAAAAAAAACATGTTATATTGTCTTAAATATTGTCTTTAAGTGAGTGTCTTTGGAGACAATTTCATTTTTTTCTCTAGACAGACAACAATTGGGACTAAAGACATATTGTATTTATAGAGACAATATGTATTTAATCGTAGCTATTATCTCTCTAAAGACAATAAAAAAGTATATTTAAATCAAATACAATATAATTTTTCTATCTTTAGAGACAATATAATACAATTTATTGAGAAAAATATATTGCCATTGAAATAAAGCAAAGGAAGATCATTTCTTCAATTATAAAATGAAACATCCAATTTGGTGGATCTGTTCAATCGATTGGGAATTTTAGGTAGGTTTGAACCCTGTGATGATCTTGCATCCTCACGGGTAGATTCAACCCCTGTTAGGGAACCTAAGATGGTAGCGGGTGGTGGAAATGATCTTCTCTCTAGAAAACAGAAATTATGAAGCATGGATTCAAGAAACGACCACCCAAATTAAAAATAAAATACAATATAATTTATTAATTCATGTTAGGCGAAAATGGAATCAAACCATCAACCTCCTGCTTATAAGGTAGGTTCTCTTCCACAGAGCTAGTGACTTTTAAATAATTATGTGAGGATTTATGCCAGTCCTTCAACTTACATTTATACTTATTGATTTTTTTAAAAACATCTTCGCAAATAATGGCATAATATTTTTAAAATATATAATCATATAGACCCTATTTTTAATTTAATAAAAAATAAATCAATGGATTCAGCTCAACGTGACACGCCTGTAGCATGTCCTGGAAAGCACGATCATATTTCACCATTAAGTAGTTTTGTTCTAGATGGTAGTCAAAACCATGTTAATTCACAAAACATCGGTGCAAAAATTCAATGAAAAATTCATTCCTTTTTAAAGTAAACACTACACCAAATGCATCTTGCCAAATTTGATTAAATAAATGAAAACATTAGCCGTTGTAGTTGTTGTAACAATAAAATAAGAAGCTAGCCCATAATACTGCATCATGTCTTATCTGAACTTTGAAGAGGTTTAAAAAAATTGATGAAGTCTTTTCCTTCCTCAATTTCTGCTTTAATAAGCTCAAATTGCATAACTAATCACATCACTCTCGATAAGATGAAATAAGAAATTACAATGCAGTAGGCTCAAAAATTCTATGTTATAACCCAACCAAGGAAGAACCCTATAGCTTTTATAGAATAAGTGAAAATAAATTTTACATTGAAACTATCCATGCAAGTGATGTGCCCCACTTAAGAGTGTCAAAAACTACCCATAATGTGTTTAACATATTGTGCCAACATGAAAGATTCAGCATGTGTTGAATAGAACACTTAATAGAATATATTGATTAAATGGATTCATGAGCCCAAGTCACCTATGGATTTGCACCCTCTAAATATTGAAAAACTCCTCATGTAATGTGTCATTACTAACTTGGGATTTGTACCACCTCAAAATACTACAAACAATATCTATTGCAACATCATGGGGGAAGTAAACTAGATTTATTTGGTATGTGCTCCATTAAAGGAGAATACCTCCCAATCTATAGGTAAACTATAATAATCTCTATTTCAAGCCATAATTGAAAAATGGTATGTTGCATAGTGATGGATGAACTGAAGTGGATTTTTTAGGTACATGCTCTAGTGAAGGAGAATAACTACCAAGCAATAAGATAAATTTAAAGCCTCTATTTCAAGTCACAGTTGAAAAAATGTCTGTAATATGGTCGTGAATCCACAAATAGAGAGCACATATGAGAGCTCAAGTTCCCTAAAATTGATGCATGCTACCATATTTATGAGAGGGGTGACCTTGAATGACTATATTTACACTATTAAATTTCACCATTTTCCACAACAAGTCACTATAAATAGAAAAAATCACAACAATAATAACAGATTGAATACTCTCCCATATAGTGTCCACCCTCATTTATTACAATAGAGAAATAAGTTTAGATGGTTCCAAAAGTACAGACAGTTGAATTCAACACGATCTCCTTCACTAGTCATAGCAACAACATTGACAACAATGGAAAAATAAGATACACTATGATTTTTGCCATCCATAGGAAAAAGACAATAAACCACTAGGGAAGTGAATTTTAGAATATGTATTGATAACAAACAATGAATGTGAATACTTATAACTTACTCAACATACAACCTGAGTATGCAGTATAGAGAACAAAAATAACTGATTATATTTATACATTCCAATAGATTGAATGGTGCTCTTTTTCAAGTCACACTTGAAAATGTATTTACAACTGGATTGTGAATCCAACGGTAAGAGAGCACATATGAGAATTCATATTTCAATTAAATTAATGCAAGTAACCATATTTATGAGAGATACATCTTTTCAAAAAAAAAATTTCATATTCCTCCCTCTAGTAGCCATCATCATTATCACTATGGTGATTTGAGTGTGCATGATGTCCATATACACACTACTGAATTCCAAGGGCATAGGTTTTATTGCTAGTTTTCACTCATTTGTGAGATATTTCTCTTCTTTAGATATTTATGAATTAATATATCTATATATATATATATATACACACACACACAGATATACATACATACATACATACATACATACATACATACATACATACATACATATACATATATATATATATATATATATATATATATATATATATATATATATGATTCATTAATGATGAAACTTATTTAATACATGTTTGAAGGTTATTTTTACATAGCACTTGGTGTCTGACCTTAGAAGTGATGACTAAAAAAATATTATAAAGGCCCATGTTACATAGCCTAGAGTCAATGATAAAGTTCTTTCCATTATTGAGAGTGCAATTATTTTTTTAAATTTAACTTACATTTTTCAAGGAGAGAGAAAGAACAATTAATTGTACATATTTTTCCTTATCTCAATTCAAGAATAAATGTGTTCTAATAATTTTACCTCGACTCAAATCAACTAGGAAACCATTCTATCCATTTTTTCTTTCCTTGAGTCAAGGAGGAAGGTGCTACAATAATTTTTGTTGGTAATTTTGGAGCTAAATTTACCCTTAGCATGGGTCCATTATGTTAATGTAGATAAAGGAGATCAAAATTTCTTAGCCAATCTATGTTGAATCCCTAGAGGGAATGAAGATAGCCTGGTAAAATGTGGTAGAGAAGGAGATCCCATTCATTGGATTTTGTAGACTATAGGGGTCATTGTGCTATATGGTTGGAATCATTGTAGGAGGGAAATACACTAATAGTATTAGGAAGTGGGTTTTTTGTGAGGAATGTAGTTAGTGGTTTATTTTTTTTTCCACTCATGTGAGAAAAAAACCTTTCTATAGTGTGAGCATACTACACTAAAGAAAAGTAATTGATCAAAGTGTTAGTCCAATAACATAAATACCACTGGAAATATATAACACAAAGATGAAATAATGGAATGGAAACCATTTAAATTAATGAAATCCATATACTATTTGAAAAAACATTGTTGTTATGACATAGAGAATGAGTGAGTGTAGGTAAAGTGCCCCTTCCTCCTTGCGAGGGTGATTTTTTGTTCCTTGGAATCTATTCCATTTCTCTAGAAAAGAAACTTGGTTGAGCTCTTCACGGGAGGGGTTCAAGTTGAAGCTAGTGGCTAAGGGTGCTCCAAGTGATCACCTCAGACTAGACTATTCGAGGTTCAAGTATCATTCAAATAGTATAACCTTGCTTTGTCTTCTCTCCTTCAAATGTTATCCCATGGCCTCCTCTTATAGGATATATTTAAGCTTCATAAAAAATAGTTTCTAATGTGAATGAACCAAATTTAAAGTATGATTTCACATACGAAGAGGCTTGGCACCACCAAACAAATCACCATTAATGGAAATGTAGCTAAAATCCAACCTGGTGCACCACCTTGAGAGTAACTCTAACATGATTCTTTCATTTATTATGATGTATTCAAGCAATATTGAAGGAAATGATATGCAAAATCAGAAATACTAAGATGCAAAATCATGAATATACATGTTACATAAGTTTTGGTGCTCCATTGAAGGTTGTGGTAGATTTCCATGTAATAACCTTCACTATTGGTATCAATGGATTATGTGGCAATCATGGGTATAACTTTTTGAGTTTTTTTTAAATGATAATGATTGCCCCATGATGTGTGAGGTTAGGAGAAGACATGTACCTAAAATATGTGATTATTTTATTTAGTTGCTACTATTGAAATGATTCTTTATGTAGAATTAAATGTTTCTTTATGGGGAGAGAGAGAGAGAGAGAGAGAGAGAGAGAGAGAGAGAGAGAGAGATACCATGAACATAAGAAAAATCCATGGAGGAAGGATGAAAACCCACCTAAAAAAATATCATCCATAGAAATATTATTTTATTTCTATAAGACAACCATGTATTTTTACAATAGTTGGCATGAGGGATTCCATTCATTTATGAGCATAAAAAGAGTGCAAAAGAGAACTAGAGATATCGAAACTATATAAATTATGAATTTGAAGTCTATATCACCCTCAGGGTGCCGATGATAGTAAATCACTATCTCGAGGATAATGTTCCCTAGAATTGGGGAAAACACTAATTTTAAGTGTTTGTACTTGGTGGAATTTTAGACTTATCAAGACTAGGGGTATTACTTGAATTGCAGACCACAAATTTCATAAGGTAAGACCTATTTTGATGTTGATATATTCTGATATTGAACATCATGGGGGCTAATGAAAGAAAATATCACCAATAGCTCTATATGTCATTTAAAGTTTATCATTTTTATGAGTAATGACAATAAATATACTTAAACATTCCTAGGAGAAAGAGAGTTGATGTTTACAGGAATGATGATGCAACAATGATGGTGAAATCTTCCCTTGAAATCAATTGAATATGTACCATGTATTTTTCATGCCAGGAGATAACTCGAAAAAACTGAATATGAAATATGGATGTTGTGTGCGTACTTATACATTAAAGTTAGACTATTGGGATTCATTTCCCAATGTCTCTTGGCCTTCCTTATTTATTATTTTAAAATAATATACAATCTCACCCAATTCCTTAGGATTAGATGTCAACATTTCCCCCTTTAATCTAAAGGGATGTTGCTAAGTCCAAGCATCATTGTGAATTTTTCAAACTTTTCTCTTCCAAGAGCTTTGGTGAATATGTCTGAAGTCTTCTCATTTGTGTAACAATGATGTAGATGGATAGTTTTGGCCTCAACGTGACATCGAATCATATGGTATTTTGCATTGATATGCTTTTTTTGATCATGGAACTTTGGGTTCTTGTCCAAATTTATTGCAAAAGTGTTGTCAATCATGGGTGGAGTTAAATAAATTTGTTTCATCTATAAATCTTCTAGGATTTTCTTGAGACACACATTTTCCTTTGTTGCTTCAGTTTCTGCCACATATTCCACCTCAGTTGTGGAATCTGTTGGAACTGATTGTTTGCGTGATCTCCATGAGACAATTCCTGATCCAAGACTCATGGTATAACCTAAAGTAGATACCCCAGTTTCTTTGTCCCTGTCAAAGTTTGAACCAGAGTATCCGATCAAGCTTAAGTCGCCTACCTGTGTATATTTTAGTACAAAGTCTTGAGTCCCCTTCAAGTAATTTAGAACTAGTTTTGTAGCAGACCAATGTCCTTCACAAGGTTTTTGCATAAACCTGGAGAGGATTCCAACAACAAATTAGATGTCTCGTCTGGTGGTAGTCAGGTAGATAAGACTTCCTACAAGTTGTCTATGCTTTGTTGCATCCTTGAATTCCTTCCCTTCAATGGATGTGAGCTTCAAGTTTTGTTCCATTGGAGTGGTTAAGGGATTGCATTCATCCATGCCAAAATTGTTAAAAATATCTCCAATGTACTTCTTTTGATAAAGGAATATAGATTTGGGATGTTAATTTACTTCAATACTCATATAGTAGTGAACATAGCCCAAATCAGTCATTTCAAAACCTTTCTTCAATTCTTTCTTTATGTATGCAATATAACTCTCATTGTTCCTTGTCAACAAAATATCATCTACATACACCACAAGATATAAAATTGTTTTTCCAACTTTCTTAACAAACAAAGTTGCATCATCAAGATCAAAATGTTTGAAGTTAAGTTTTAGAAGATGCTCAGTTAATTTCTTATAATAGGCTTGTGGTGTTTTCCTGATGCCATACAATGATTTTATAATTTTTCATACTTTTTGTTCTTGTCCCCTCATAAAAAATCCTTCTAGTTGGGACATAAAAACTTTCTCCTTTAGATCTCCATTCAAAAACGTGGTTTTTACATCCATCTGATGGACTTTCCATCCCTTCTGAGCTGCTAGGGAAAAGAGTGTCTGAATGGTGGCCTATTTTGTTGTGGGGGAAAAGGTTTCTTCATAATCAACCCCTTATTTCTGTGAAAAACTTTTTTCCACAAGCCTAGCTTTGTGCTTTTCAAGTGAGCCACCTGCTTTGTACTTGTTCCTATAGACCCACTTGCAGCCAATTGGTTTTGTTCCCAAAGGAGGATCAACCAGGTTTCACGTGCCATTATTTATCAAGGCATCATACTCCTTTTGCATCGCTTCATTCCATTCAACATGAGAAGCAGCTTCTTTGAAGGAATTTGGTTCATGATTTTTAGACAAATTCAGTTCATAGTTATAAGCAATATCCATATCAATAGGTGAATCTGAATTATCTATGTCACCTCCATTTTTTCTGGTGGAACTTCTTGTTCTTATCTTTCGAACCTCATCGGGATGAACATTTTATAGTGTCTTTGTCAACCATTTTGGGGGACCTTTCTAAGATGGCCCAGGCTACTCATTTGACTGAGTTGGAATTGAATCAAGATTCAATCTCCCAATTCTGTTAATCACATTGTTCAAGGTGTCATTCGTGGTTGGTTCTTCATGTGGGCGAGAGAGTGCTTTGGAAGATGACTCCATAGATTGATTCAGTATAGGAATCCCCCCTTCAAGATGTGGAATCTGATTATAAAATTCTTGAAAATACTTTTCATGTGTGAATCTATCCCGATGATCAATTTTCCTCTCAGCAACATTGTCAGTCTTGGAAGATTCAAGGAATATGACATCTCTTGCTACTACAAACTTGTAATTGACTTCATCATAGAGACGATATCCTTTGGAGGTATTGTAATACCCCAAGAAGATACATTTTTGACTTCTAGCACTAATTTTATTCCTTTGTACCTTAATATAAAAGCATAACAGGTGGAACCAAAGACCCTGAAATGCTTTACCGAAGAAATGTGTCCATGCCACATTTCATAAGGATTTTTGTTTCTGATTGAATTTGAAGGACACCTATTCTTTATGTATACAACACATAGAACTTCATCAACCCAAAACATCAATTTTACATTCTTAAACAACTTCATGGAGTGAACCATATTTAAAATTATCTTGTTCATTCTTTCAGCTACATTGTTCTATTGGGGACTATAAGGCACAATTGTTTAATGTTTGATCCCATGTTGAGGAAGATAGTTTTCAAATTTGTTTGAAGTGTATTATTTTCCATTATCATTGTGCAAAGAGCCAATATGAGTTTGTGCATCATTTTCAATCCATGCATGAAAATTATTGAATGTTTGAAAAGCATCAGAGTTGTTCTTCAATAAGTAAACCCAACACATTCTGGTGTAATCAATAAATTTCATCATATATTTATTTTCATTTGCAGAAGAAACAAGCATGGGGCCACACTAATCTGAATGAATAAGCTCAATTTTTCTATGTTCTCTGGAATGTGAATCATGAAATGGTTGTTTTATATGCTTTCCTAGAATACAAACACTACATTGCTTAAGTTTCCTAGGAATTGTAGGCAATCCAGTAACACCGTTTTTATTCAAAAATCAAAGGCTATCATAGTTTAAGTGTCCAAATCTAGCATTCCATGAAAGAATTTATGGGAACGTACCTTCATCAGGATGTGAACTGAATGCAAAGTTTTGTGCATGAAAAGAGGAACCTTATAGCTTTATGAGTTTTCCTTCTTCTATTTCCTCCATGAAAAGTGAGCGATCTGATGCTTTTCTGACCTCAACCTTGCCATCAAACATGTGAATGGAGTGTCCTTCTTGGTGGATGTGGACCAAGAACATCAAGTTTCTCCTCAACTCAGGGAGGTATAGAACCTCATGTAGAAGATGATCTGGAAGACCGGGAAACTTAAGCATGAATGTGCCAAGCCTTGATGGCTTAAGTTTGGATTTAACTATGAAGTATACTGCTCCATCAACTTTGCCGATAAATTCTTCAAAAAAATATTTTCTAAATGTCATGTGGAATGTTGCTCCTAAATCTAACAACCAATCATTTCTCCAAGAAGTAAATGAAGCATAAAACAAGTCTTCAGTTACTCCATTGTTACAATGTGATACAACATAATGAGTGGATTCAGGTTATTACCATTTGTCTCTGTCATGAGTTTTGCCTATTTATTGATTTCTTTGCTGCTCAATTTTATCCCAAGGAAGCTTACATGTAGATGCATCATTCCAATATTTATTGTAGTGTATGCAATGAAGATCAAATTTACAATTTGAGTTTGTCTGCCCCCCCTTCCTATGAAATTTATTCTTCCTCTTCCTCTTTGGCCACCTCTTCCTCTGGAAGAATCTTGAGAATGACTCTTTTATCTATGTGTGAAACATACATCCTATTCAGAAGATAGAGGGGTTGTCATCTTTCCAAAATCCTTCTCTCTTTCTACAAAGTTCTTCTCAAGGGAATAAAAGGTGATTTTCATGAGCTTTCCACTTGCTTGCAATGACTCGAGGTAATGTGAGTAAGTGGGATACAATGCCTTAGCATATGCTATGAGAGGTATGTCAACTTCTACACTAGTATTCTTAATTTCATGCATGATAGATCTTTCTTCTGAAGCTAAAGCAAGAGGGTCATCATTTTTCAATTCAAGGTTGAACAGTTTAATCATTAATTGAACAATTTAAAGTTCTGAATGTGAGTCATATAGTTCTTTTAGTTTTCTTAAGGATTCATAGGCATTTGAAAATTGTGTAAAATGGTGACTCACCTCTTCATTTATGGAAGCTGCAATCAAGGAATAGGCCTTGCAGTTCTTATTTTCCAAAATGGATATCTCCTTGTCCAAAGTGGGCTTTGCTGGTGGATGGTCTCATTCTCCTTCACAAATTTCTCTCCACAGCTCATTAAAAATGAGATTTTGTTTGATTTTATGAGACCATTCAGGGTAGGTCTCCATGCGAGAGAGACCAAATTCCACAATAGATATGATATAATGCATTATTCTGAAGAAAAAAAAATCAATTTGTTGCCATGGTAAAAAAAATTACTCAATTATGGTTTAAATTCTGCACTTCAAAAAAAGAAATCTGTAAAATAAAAATGGGGAAAAAAATAGAGGTATTATATGAGGGAGATTTTATTTGGGAGAGGTATTTATTATTGGAGGGAGGAAGTGGGGAGGTATTTATAGGGGGGAGGCCAAGTTGTAAAAGAAGAAGGGAGGGAGTACAGGTCAAGGGAGGAGGCTGACGGTGGGAGGGAGCAGATGGGAGGGGAAGGGGATGGATCCACAAGAGGTGTGAGGTAGGGGAAGGGGAGGGAGGCATGAGGCATGAGGGAGGGGAGGGTCGTAGGGGGGGGGGGGGATGCATGAGGGGAGGGGCAAGGGGAGTGGAGGGTCGTGGGGGAGGGGCCAAGGCATGGGAGGGTCGTAGGGTAGGAGGAATGAGTGGAGGGGAGGGTGCATGAGGGGGAGGGGATGAGTGACACAAGGAGATGTGATTTGTGACGATGAGTGAGCTATGATGAGTGAGGATGAGCGAGGTGAGGGTGAAGATGAGTGAGCTGCAAGGAGCGAGGAGCGAGGTGGTAGTGAAGAGTGAGGAGCGAGGAGTTCTGCAGTGAGGGTACGACTGTCAATGGAGCCAAGAGGTCAAGCAAGAGGTTGCGAGTGGTAGCGAAATATGCACAGTTGATTGCAAAAAATGATAGAATAATTTGCACAGTTGACTACAATAAAATGAAAGAAGAATTTGAAAATAAAAAGTTATGTGAGATTTGGAAAGTAGAATTGCAAATTTTTCATAATTGCAAAAGGAGAAGTTCTGCTAGGTGTTGGCAGAGAGGCAGAGAGGCAGGTCTACCAAGAGGGAGTTACAAGGGCAAGGATTCCAGAAATATAGCTGGCTCTGATACCATGTCAGGCAAGGAGCTAACTCTGCAAAACTGAATATGAATTAGATGGAGGTTGTGTGTGTATTTTTACATGGAGGTGAGACTATTGGGATTCATTTCCTAATGACTCTTGGCCTTTCTTAATTACTATTTTACAATAATATACAATATCACCCAATCCCTTAGGATTAGGTGTCAACAGTATTAAACTATATTAGAGGTGGATTTTGATAATCATGGACCGGGTCTAAAAAAGGAAACGATGATGGGACTTGAGACTTCCCCTTGGGGGGAGCATAATTCATAACTGCCAATGTTGGCAGGTATAAAAAAAATACATAAAATATAAGGTAATATATTAAGCTAATTGTTGAACTTGAGTTAGGGGGATCCTCCATTCAATGATGAAGGATTCAATCACAAACCAATTACCTGAAATAAGGAAACATAACTCTAAACCAACCTTGCTATTATTGAATAGAGAAGAAACATAAATTGTCATAGAATGTAGCCCTTTAAATAGGAATTAGGAATAATAACTATTTTCATATGATAATCAGGCATAACTAATCATCAATATTGTTCCATAGCCATCTGCTAGCTATATCACCAATATAGTTCCAAACATAGACCTCTCTCACCTAAAAAACATACAATTTTCCCGAATTAGTAGGATAGATGGTCTTCATGCATCTTGTTAAATTAACCATTTGTAGAAGAATAATATTTGGAGGAATAAAAAACCATCACTTGAACCTGGATTGGCTAATAGTAACACACGCAATTTTCAATGGTTATCAGCAACTGATGCATGAAGGAGTCAAGAATCAAGATAATTTCTTATCCTTAGCTTGGGTATTGTTGAAGCCTGAGATTAGTGGGGCTTTCTGGAATTCCTAGGTTAAGAAAATATGCACAATATTTTGAATAGAGTGGTGATATTATGGGAGTGTATATTTATATGGTACTATTGTTCCCTCTAACTGTAGCTTATATACTAGGCCTACTAGTTTGTTGGGAAAAAGGTCCACTGTCACAACAACATATGTCCCCTTCTCTTTTTCAATTTTTCATCAAAGGAAGAAGTTTGAGTATCCCTCACTTTTGATTAATATGTCTACGCTAGGGTTAAATGTGAGGCAAGGATGATAGATTCAATGGAAAGGTTCAATTGAGGTATGAGCTTTCGGAGAAGCTAGGATGACTTTCCATGGAAAACGATTGCGATAAATACTATATGATACTTATGGTTGATATATTTAAGGAGATAAGAGTTCATCCAAGGTAAAGATACTCAATACATACGTTTTTGAATGATATGCTACTAATGTACAAACCTTTAAGAAATCCCTAAGCTGAAGGGAAGCTTCAAGGGTTCCCACTTGGTGTGATAGCTAGAGCATCAAATAAAATGATATTATAGCTTTGAAATGCATTTAAATATTGATTATTCCTAGAGGAGAGACTACAGAATGATTCTATCTATATTTAATTCAAAATTCACTATCCTAGAGGATTTTGCATCAAGCCCTAGAGTGGCTTTCTTCTCCTTAAAGGGAAAAAGAAAAAAGAGAGAAAGAGGTGAAGAAAGATTGATTTGTCGATTAGAAGGTGATCACCAAGGATTATAGACCAGTGATTACCTATTTAGAGAAATGGAGTCAATAATTAATTTTATTTGATAATTTCGATCTTCAAGGAGACCTAATGTAGCTTCACTAGTCCTAGAGGAGGTAGATAAAAAACTAATATAGTATTTTATAAATCATTTACAATGTTTGATGAAATTTCAAGGATGAAAGATGCAATTTTAACCATAGGAACATTCATTCATCATTGTATATGATTAATGCATGCAATGCTTCCAATAATTTTGAATTTATGACAATTTAACATTAACTAGGGCACATTAAAGATCATGAAATGATATTCCATACATTATTCATTAATCAGTGTAGAATATAACATCAAAAGCTACTTACAAGACAATGAGAATTTGTCCATCCATCAACACTGCAAAAATAAGCTCCAAGAAAATATAGCAAAGATTTACAAATGTTAAAATGCATCCAAACATCCAAATTTTGTCCAATGTTGCAGGTTCGAGTTTCTCAAGAAGAGCTATCAAAATACAAGTGATAATGAAATACAAAATAAGGCCTATTTTATTTATATGGGGCAACTAAATTTATATTTAGTTTAATATATCCCATAATAATATTTTAATGTACAAAATAACATGTCTTTGGTGACAAGCCAAACAAGTAGCTCATGAAGTGAAAGATAAGACATTCAAAGTTAGCGGAAATGGTAAAATAATGGGAAATAGGGCCATTAGAAGGCCTAAACGAGTCCTAAAAGTTCCATCCTGCAGAGGATGGATCCATAAATGATGATATAGGGGATGAACTTTTTATTTCTAATAAAAACATCATGTGGTGCTCCCTGTTAAATTGTCAGATTGTTCCATGTTGTATCCATTAATTTAGCCCAAATCAATACTTCAATTAGAAATATTTCCAATTACAATTAGGATATCCATTCATCAATAGTAATTGAAGATAAAACAGTAAATGAAATGACAAAGGAGACAATCAACACATCAACAAGAGACATTAGGATTGGTCAAAGACTAGGGAAAAGCCCCACAAGGGAGAAAACCTTTTAAAATTATTTTTCTATTAGATTGTCATAAAATGTTCAATTGAGAGTACAATCATCCCAGTAAAATATCATGAAAAAAAAACTCAACAACATTCAGAAATAAGTTCCCAACATCAAAATATATTAGAGACAACTTTTCCCATCTGCAGTCAACTGTGGTAAATTTCAGTCAATGGTCAATTCCAATTAAATTTCTAGTTGCATGCATGAGGAGTTGTTCAAGCTAACATAGGCTTCCAAACGCACCCTTGATGCCTAAAATCCAGTGACTATGATTGAATTTTCCCTGTGACGTATCTACAACTAAAATCCCAAAACCCTAAAACAAGTGCAAGCCTTGGACCCTATAATTTCAGACTTTTAAGAACTTTTGTTGTTGTCCCTGCCTCAAATTTGTGTGAGCCAATTAGTGAAGAAGAGAAGAAGAAGATTATTGGTGATATCCAAATCAGCTTGAGGTCACTTGTATTTATAGGATTCAAAGGGTTTCCAATTTTATTTAGGGATGACCTTGTCCAAATGTGCATATGTGGTTTTTTCTTCATAAGTGCATTTTCCCTTGTCCAATTTGAGTGATATTTAGGCTGATTTTAGTCCTCTCGAAAATAGGAATTCAATGAAATCATCATATCAATGAAATGAGATTTCCAAAGTGGAATTTTACTGTAGTTTCATGTTTTAACACTCCCCCTGGACTAGGGATAATTCCAGCTGTCAATATATGGCCATTGATCACCATGTAATGAATATCTTGTCATCATATCATGTCCCATATCTCCTCAAATCTATCTAATGAAACATTATCGAATCTAAATAACAAGAATAATTGGGGAGCTAATGCTACCACCCTCTTCATCCTCAGATATCATATCTCAATTTGAAACCACATCAGGGAGTACATATCAACCCGAAATATCATGGTGAGATAATATATCTGACCCCATATCGAGCAATAGGTGATTTATTGGAGCACATCTCAACCCATCCTATTTCCTACTGATCTTCCCAATAATGACCCTCAAAATTCATGTGGTATAACTCCTACATCATAAGTTGAGCTTGGGAGAGATAGCCAACATACCAAAAGGTAAGGAGCATACGCCCCCAAGCCTCCTCAACCCATTCGACAAATAGGGAGGGATAATCCCAACAAGCCTAGCTTTTCGGTATGTTGCAAACATGGGTATACTATGTAAAGACCAAGATAGGGGAGAAACATCTCTAACCCTATGGGTAACATATAGGGATGGTACCCTATTTTCCATATATCCCTCAACTATAGGAGCCCTGCATCTCAATTCCTCACCTTGGGAGCTCAAATAGAGAGAAAGAGTTGGCTCAATGTCCTCGATCATCAATGCCCCTTATAAGGGGAGGTTGCATCCATTAGTCCAAGCTTATTTTTAAAGACCAATAAATTCCCTTTCAATAAATTATTGGTGAGAATATCTAAAATTTTCTCATCCAATATATTATCGAGTCTAATGGCTCCTCTCTACACCATGTCTTTAATTAAGTGATATCGGATCTTTATGTGCTTGGAAATGTCATGAAATACATGATTCTCTGCCAAATGAATCCCTCTCTTTTTGTCGTAATATAGCACTATAGTGTCTAGGACCTGCTTAAATAGATCTACAAAGAGCTTCCTCAACCAAACTACTTCACCAATAGCCATTCTAGTGGCAATATATTCTGCCTCGGAAATACTCAATGCTACAAAATTCTTCTTTATTCTCATCCAATATATCATGTTAGATCTAAGGCTAAAACAACATCCACACATACTCTTCATTAGAGAAAATTTTAGCCTAAAATTTCCCATGATATTTTCACGTAATTTCCATGTCATAACATGTAAGCCAGTCAAAATCCTTTAAATTTAAAAAGAGATACATGTAAATATTTTGGAGGGGAAAGAAGAAAAACTAATTTTTTTAACTATATTTTTGGCTTACCTCCTTACGGGTTTTCTTAAATATCAAACTTAGACATTCATTGGATGCATAATTAAATTTCACATCCAATGAGTGCCCATTATGCATACTTTTGAGAAGACCCACATTGATAAAAGTTAAATATACATAAAAAAAATCATGTTGAACACCCTTTTTTAATGTATCTTTCATTTTTATTAATGTTGGTATTCTCAAAAGTATACATAATGGGTAATTTTTGGATGAGGAATTCAATTCTACATCCAACGAGTGTCTACACTTGAAATTTAAGTAAACCTATAAGGATATTTGTCAAAATTACAATTAAAAAAAAGGTAGTTTCCTTCTTTTCCCTTTGAAATTCGTAACTCTTATTTTACTATTTTTAATATTATTTTATTATTCTTTCTTAGGAGGCCACTTTTAGGCTAAATTTTTTTCTAATTCTATTGTGAAACCATCTCCGAAAATAGAAGAAAAGAGATATCAATGCCTTAGAAATAAGCCACTTCGAGGGGGAAACCTCCAATACATTACATGAATGAACAATTATTGCATGATACAAATTACAAAACCTCCTTTCTATATATAGGAGTCCATGGGGCCACCATGTAATCTTAGTGATGCCACAATGTACTCGTAGTTGACCTAACAATAATAATTTAAGGGCACAATAATAACAATATGGGGGTTACATGGGTACTGTTGTTCCTTGAGAAACAATTCCCTGCTGTGTAAAGGAATCCGTGCTCAAGACATTAAAGATTATGTCACAAACAAAAGTAATCTATCTTTGTTTTATGAACCTTCAAACATTAATAATATAAACTTCAAATATTAAACCCATACAATATTCTGCAATGCCATATTCTCCTTATGCTGAAATGAGTGGACGGAAGAAACAAGAAATGAAGGATTTCAATTTGATATGTTGCTTGAAACATAATCTATCAGTGTAAAATCCTGAAGAAATGAGTAATAACAATGTTAAAATAGAGGAGCGCCCATTAAGGTTTATTTAACTCTTAAATACACATGTATCTAGAGACCCACAGCTCAAGTTACTCTATTTTATTCATAGACATGGGAAACATAATGAAAACTGAGAAACTATTCAGTATAAATAGAATGAAGGAAACTTGCAAAACTTTTTATTGATTCAGTGTTCTCCAGTACAAAATTTAGCTTCAAGGTTCAAAAACTCGGAACCTTCCTTTTCCTTGCAGTTGTCTTTAAATACAGTAACACATAACAGTTTCCAGTAATGAAACTGATTCTAACAGCTTTAACTGACTCTAACTACTTAAACTAACTACTACTACAGAGGCATGTGCCTCAAATAAGTCTTATTACATTTACATGATTTCACTAAAAACATAAATAAAATTTGAAAATTTCTAATCAATGTGAATTGGTGCTCCTAAGATAGTTGCTGTCTCAACGAACACTTGTGAATGAGCGGCTACTTGTGGCTGAACGGCTGGAGTCCCCTTTGCTGTGTCTATGGAAAATGTCTTGCACTTCTTCCAAAGTTCACTCTGAGTTGTTGGAGAATTCTTGTAACTAAGATACTCCAGTCTAAATGCAACATCCTGACTGTGAGTAAGCTTTTCCGAGAAGAGTTTTTTTACCTTCCATAGCTATGTTAACCTCATTAAAGCTACTCGAAGATCTAAGGGACATTCCTGTTGGATGTGACAGAGCCATCCTAAATTGATCTTTTTCAAGGTCCATTACAGTCAATAATCTGGTCTGATCAGTAGCTATGTGATTTTCTGCTTGCATTCCTACATTGGCTTTTATCCTCTGGTTCTTTTCTTCATTTGAAAGGTCTTCAAAATAACGAGCCAATGAATCTTCGGAAAATTGCAATGCTGACTCATTTTCAGGAAAACACAACGCTTGGCGGATCAGTTGCGTTGATACCTGCAAAACATTTTCTCTCTTGCCTGATGACATCACTACGGGGGGTTCGGGAGTACGGCGGAAATCTTCAACCTATACCCCCCATAATGAATCTCAGTCGTTGATCACGGCTCGCTCCAGATTTGACCAGTCAACTACGGGGGGTCCGATGTTGATAATTAACGAGCTATTTTTCCCACCGTAATGACTAATCCGGAACCCCTCTTCCGCGATCACCACTTCCGCTCAGGAATTTTCTCGATGCTTAAGCTCGAGAATATACATATCAAAATAAAGCTTTATGACTACTTTTATGTGCATCGAGCTTTATAAGAACATTTTATTTATTTTTTATAATATAGTATTAAAACTATAGCATATTTTTTGAATTTCTAGATTTTTTTTTTTTCGAAATAAAAAATAAAAAGGATATGCAAAAGATGATCCACAACAGGTACAATAATAAAAATAAGGGGGTTACACTAACAACAATAAGGGACTATACTATTAATATAGGGACCTAACATCCCCCTCTCCTTCAAAAAAGTGTTGTCCTCAACGCTTGAGTAGCTCTGGGTACTTCTGTATAAAATTCTCATCCTCCAATCTATAATCTTCAGTGGGTAAGTTCTTCCACTTGATGAGATACTCTGAAATTGATCGATTTCGTAGCTGTCGTGTTCTTTTTTTCATGATTGCTTCAGGTTCCAATATGATTTTTCCTTCCTCATCAAGTTCTGGAAATTTTGTTTGAACTGGAATATTTTCACCTATAACCTTCTTTAAGCATGAAACATGGAAAACTAGATGCACTCATGAAGAAGCAGGAAGCTTCAATTGGTATTCCATAGTACCAATCTTTTCCAACACCTTGTAAGGACCATAGTACTTTGGTGATAATTTAGTATCCTTCTTAGCTTTCTTGAGGGACATTTGTTTGTATGGTTGTAGCTGTAAAAATACCTAGTCTCCTACATCAAAAATTCTCTTGCTACGATGTTGATCTGCCTGTTGTTTCATTCGATTTTGTGCCAAATTCAGGTTATTTTTTAAGAGCTGGAGAACTTCTTGTTGATGCTCAATGTGATCTTCCACTACTTGAACCTTTGAATTTTATCTTAAATATGATGTGATGGATGGTGGATGATATCCATGAAGTGCCATAAATGGGGTCATTTTTGTTGCAGTATGGAAGGAGGTGTTATACCACCATTCAGCGAGAGGTAACCACTTGACCCATTGCGTTTGTTTATCAGATACAAAAAAATGAAGATATCCTTCCAAACATTTATTTACTATCTCAGTTTGACCATCGGATTGAGGATGATAAGATGAGCTATGAGCTAATTGAGTACCCAAACAATAAAATAACTCCGTCCAAAAATTTCCAATAAAAATGGGATCTCTGTCGCTCACAATAACCCTTGGGTTTCCACGTAGCTTTTTAATTGTGTCCATAAATGTAGTAGCAACTGCACTTGCTTTAAATGGATGAGATAATGCACAAAAGTGTTCATACTTGGTAAGTCTATCAACTACCACCATGATGACACTCTTTCCTTCGGACTTGGGTAAACCTATGATAAAATCCATTGAAATATCCTCCCAACGTTGACTTGGAATGGATAAAGGTTGTAGAATACCTAGGGTCTTTATTATCTCAACTTTATTCTACTGGAAAATAAGACATTCCACCACAAACTTTTGAATATCAGATTTAAGGCCATCCCAAAAAAATTCTTTCTTCACCCTGTGGTAAGTTTTTAAAAATCCTAAGTGTCCTCCTAAAGGAGAAGTGTGCAATTCCAAAATAATATTTTGTTTTAGTTGGGAATTCTTACAAGGATATAAGCGATCTTTGTACCATAAGAAATCATTTTTCCAACTAAATGTATCAGATGTACTAAGATCTTGCTATAAATTTTGAATGAGTGTCCACACTTCTTCGTTCTTCTTCCATTCATCCCTTTCTTTGGTTATCCAATCTGGTTGGATAATAGAAATGGCACAAAGCAATGCTTCCACCTCTTCATTATTTCTTGAGAGTGCATCTGTAACAACATTTAGCTTCCCTTTTTTGTAGATTATTTCAAATTCATAACCCAACATCTTTGTGACCCATTTTTTCTTCTCTTCTGAAGATAGTCTTTGTTCCAAAAAGTGTTTAAGACTATCATGATCAGTTTTTACCTTGAAGTGTCTTCCCATTAGGTAATTTCATCATTTGTTTACTGCATGCAGTATTGCTAACATTTATTTCTCATAAATAGCTTTCTGTAAATACTTTCCTTTGATTGGACGACTTTCAAAAGAAAAGGGTCTTCTTTCTTGCATTAAAACAACACCAATTCCATTTCCTAAGGCATCACATTCCATAATAAAGGTTTTTGTAAAGTCTAGAGTAGCTAAGACCGATGCTAGGCACATTGACTCTTTAAGATGTTCAAAGGCCTTAGTTCCTTCAGGAGTCCATGAAAATGCATCTTTCCTCAATAATGTGGTTAGAGGTGCTGCTATTCTCCCATAATTCTTAACAAACTTGCGATAATACCCTGTTAACTTGAGAAATCCTCGCAACCGCTTTACGGTTTTTGGGACTTTCCATTCTTTAATGGCTTTAATTTTGTTAGGTTCTACCTTAACACCCTCATGAAATACAATATGACCCAGATGTTCCACATCTTGTACTCCAAAGAAACATTTGGATGTTTTTGCATATAATTGTTTCTCCTGCAATAGTTTGAGCACCCTTTCAACATGTTCAACATGATCCTTCCAAGAACTGTTGTAGATTAGTATATCATCAAAAAATATAGCACAAATTTTCTAAGGAAGGGTTTGAAAATGGAATTCATCAAGCCTTGAAATGTAGAAGGTCCATTGGTAAGGCAAAAAGGCATGACCAAAAATTCATAATGACCCTCACTAGGTCAAAATGTTGTTTTCGAAATATCTTCAGTCTTCATTCTAATTCGATGATATCCTGAACGAAGATCAAACTTGGTAAAATAAATTGCTCCATGTAATTCATCCAATAATTCATCAATCACTTGAATGGGAAATTTATCTTGAATGGTGAGCTTATTAAGCTCCCTATAATCTGGACACATGTGCCATGATCCATCCTTCTTGTGTACCAATACTACAGGAGCAGAGAAAGAACTTTGACTAGGTTGAATTATACTACCCTCTAACATTTCTGCAATCATACGTTCAATTTCGCTCTTTTGGACATAAGGATATCTATAAGGCCTGATGTTTGGAGGAACACTTCCTGGAATCAAATGAACATGATCATGATAAAAAATGGGTGGGAGTCCTTTGGGAGTTTCAAAAACCAGGGAATGATTGTCCAAGACTTTTTGGAGATCTGCAGAAATAGACGATTTTGATGTTGGAACTTCTAGTGAGCATAATTATGCAATTATGCCTCATTGTTCTTTATTTAGAAGCTTTTTCATGACATTAGAGCTCATTATCTTTCCCAGATTCCCTGGAATACCCCATAATTCAACTTCCTTTGCTTCTGAAAAAAATTTCAAGAAAATTTCTTAAAAATTAAAAGTTACCATCCCCAAAGATTATAACCATTGTACTTCTAGTACAACATCATCACCTCCCATAGGAATGGAAAGAATTGTACTATTCATTACATATTCCCCCATGGTTAGCTTGATATTATGGTATTTTCTAGAGAAATTTATAGTTCCTCCATTTGCAACCATCACTTGACATTCTGGTGCTGAGTATAGGAAACAATTCAATTCCTTGGCCACCTTACAATGAATAAAATTATGGGTACTACCTGAAACAATCAACACTATTACCTTTTCCTTCTTGTTATGTCCTTATATCTTGAGAGTTTGAGGAGTGTTAATTCCTTCCAATGTGTTAGACTCCTATACCAATAGGTGTCATTTTTCATGATTGACTTGTTGAAATATGCAATATGTTCAAACCTTTTTCTTGTGCAAAGGTGTTCCATATTCTTAAAAAATCAAAAAATTTAAAAAATGTAAAGAGGGTATACCCTAAAAGAAAAATCAAAGGGTGAAAAGAATAAAATGGTCAAAAAAGTGAAAGAAATGAACCCCAAACAAAAATAGACCAGGAAAGTGTGCAAGCCCAAATGCCACTACTATTTCATTTTTTTTAATAAACAAAATTGTGTGCAGCTTGTCAAACTTTTGCCACAATTTATGAAGATTCAAACTATTTAAACTTGACTCATTCATTTTTCAATTTCATGTTGTATAATAGAGAATAAAAATCTGACCAAATAGTTTAATGTTGGCAGATAAGTAGATAGGTAGAGTTAATAAAAGGTGCTCAACAGTTTAATATGAGCCCTTGGATGTAATAAGTGTAGAAATAGATAGATTTTCCATGTAAAAATAAAAAGAGCATTGAAAAGGGTTTGCCAGTCTAAGTGCACCCTAATAAAGAAGAAAAAATGGTAGAGTAAGTAAGTAGGGTAGGTAGATGTTGTTTCAAAATTACATGTGATGAATGATGGTTCTAAATGTGTTCAATTTTACTTTCATCACAAAATGCAAAGGCAGAACACTACATTGGCAGAATTTCAGAGCAAAGCAAAGTCAAAATCATTAACTTCCCATCTCACTTTTTCCCTAAAGATTTTATTAATTTCCCCTTAAGTGCCAATGAATTTGAATATTAGAGGGGCTCAAGGCATTTCCTTGACTTTTGGAGGGACCGGACCCTCGGCCCAATAATTGAAAAGACCTAAGTACTTGAAATCATACATTATCACATTCATTCACCTCTCAAAAATATTTTCCTAAGTAAAATCCCATTTTACTTAGGAAAATCATGTTATGTTCCATAAAAGCCCTCAAAATTACTTTTTATTCTAAGTCTAAGTGATGAAAGTACAATAATGATATTTACTTTTGAATTCTCACTTTCTTGGTTATATTTAAGTATTTTGAGTTGACATTGTCCCGTTGTCATATTAACTCTAATTTATCTATTAGCTCCCTATGAAAATCACCTTTTCCTATATATATAGCTCCCTTTTATAATAATATCCCCAAAACCCTTTTACTACAAGTTTTTAGCCAAAGTATTTAACCCACGTGATTAAATAAAAATCCCACTTTATAAAACCCTTTGGCTAAAAAATATCTATATAAACTATCCCCGTCCCTATGGTAAAGGAATCATATTGATTTAATTACCATATATTAATAAATATATGAAAAGGTTTAAACATATGAATATATGTTTGAAATAAAAAATAAATCCGAAGTTTAATTGAAATCTAACTTTGAAACAATTCATCCCCGCGCCATTTAACGTTTCCCGATCATTTTTTCATATGGGATTAATTAATCCTTAAGATTAATTAATAACCAACGTCCGCCAATAAAAAACCTTCCGAAATGATTGATTAACCATTAATTCACGCCGGCCCTGCTCGTTAAACTCCCCGCCATCTCCCTGTCCCATCAACCGTCAGATTACCCCCTCTAAGATCAACGGCTCCCATTGATTCCGCTATCCATCCTCTGTACGAGCGTTAACGCGTGAAATAAAAGTGGTTTGTGAATAGTTCCATGGCTACGTGTCAAACTTTGTATCAATTCGTTGCCTCCCCGTCCAAAACAGCCTTTCTGCATAAGTGGTGCGGAATATACCGCTTACCGCCCATCCCCGTGACTCGCCTCCTGTACAGCCTGACGTCATATATTAAAATAATAAAATATTCCCCCTGTTTGACTTTGTAAATAAAACAAAAAACTCGCGCATTTTTCATTATTCTGTGTACTGAAAGCAACTGCGCCCTCCATACTAAGAAATTCAAAAAAATCAACTGACAACTGCTATTCAGCTGAATTCTACTCAAAGCTACTACCAGACCAGTGTTCCAGTATTCACTCACCACCAGCTGATATCTGTTAATCACAGTTTTTCCTCTAAAAACAGGTATTTACTCCATTTCGCCCTGAACTCTAAAGAAACTCAGCTTTCCTTGTTTTTCCACTAAAATAGAGTTAAAGTTGATTGCTAGTTCATTCCTTGATCCTAAAAACTGTAAATTATATTCCTGAACTTGCAATTGTACCTGTTTCCCCCGTCAGAACCTGGAATTGTGCTCCATTTTCATAAAAACCCCCGAAATTCCGTTTTTCAATCCACAAGAACCAAATATGGAAGTCTCGGTGGCCTTAAATGTTGCTCCATTGAACGCCCCTCATAGAGAATTGGAATATTTGCCTTTAGTGGATAAAGATTTTCATATCAAAGACTTAGTTTTCAGTGAAATCCCCCTTCGAATTCATTGTCGTTGCAGAGATGATCATTTGAATGGCTTGGACGTTATTGGGTTATGGGAATCTAATATCCCGAGATACCTTTTACCCTCAGTCCATATCTTTCCTGAAATTATCCATTATTGCCATGCTAATTATGACCCAATTCAGAGAGCAGTTTTATCCCCAAACCAGAATGTCCTTTTCCCTATTACTGCTCAGTCAATCAATGATATGCTCCATTTTGAACCAGGTCAAAACCTCACTCCCTTGTCTATGGGAGAATTGCTTGAAAAATATACTCAGTTGTCCCCTGAAGAAGTAAAACGCATCTGTCAGACTTTCATGTTACATGAACATCAGCCGAAGGGCCCACCTCCCTATGGTAATGTCTTTTTTACTGAAATGGGCCAGATTATTCTGAGTATGATTTCTTTTATCATGGGCTTTAATACTAGTGAATATGTTGATGAGTTAACTCTAGTGTTATTGTCTATCTTCACTCCTAGACAGCCTCCTGCTGTCAAATATGACTTTGCATCTTATATAGCAGACAAAATACATGATCAATCCATGAGATTAGAAAATGAGAAAGTCATCAAATATTCCTCTGTCATCTATCACCTCATCATATATTACCAGTCTGAAAACTTTCCTTTCCATGTTCAAAAGCTCAATATCCAAGGATATCCCAGGTCTGTCATATTTTGGTCAGCTATCATCCATAATTCCAGAGATTCTCCTTATTCCTATAATGAATTCATTGATCTGTTTATACACCCTGCAACTACCTTGTTGACAGGAGTTCCTCCTCCCAGACTCAGCAATGAAATTAAGAAAACTCTGCAACCTTCCAAACACTATAAAATTGGTGATTGGTACTTGTACCAAAATTATACAGAAGTCAGAATATATGGATGTGAGTTATGTCCATTTAAATTGCCAAAGTATGTGCCTATGAGAATTTTTGCTTTAGAATACTTCAGGAAAATGAATAACTCTGATATTATTCATTTTTGTAATGCAAAGAAGAAAGCCCAACTCCGAATCAAAGGTAAATTAGGTCCATTTATATGCAATTCTAGGGATGCTGGACAAGAAGCTGAAAGAATACTAGAAGACTGTTTCAGATTGCAAAAGAGTTTATACTGGGCCCCTTATGACCCATTCAGCTGCATTTGTGACAAAAGAATGAAAAATAAGTCAGCACCTTACATCCATCATAGGATTCCAGAAATTGAACGATATGCTAATAAAGATGAATGGGTGGAGGGAACATTAATTGAGCAGGATAGTGAAGAAGTCAATATGGACAACGTAATGAAAGATCTTGGAAAAATGCTTGACCTAGAATTGTTTGGGCTATTGCAGGTACCAGACATTGGTCCTTCTTTAGTAGGGAATTTCCAATAGGAATTACAAGAAAACATACCATCAATTGCAGTTGAATCCAAAGGAAAAGAGAAAGAGCCTGAAATACAAGTGATTGAAACATTCAAAATGACAGAACAACCTCAAACTTCCAAAGGACAAGATCAAGTACAGGTTTCTTCTGTTCAAACTAATCCAATAGAAATATCAATCTTACAGATTCCATCTAAAGTAGAAAAGAGCAAGAAAAGAGAGGCTGAAGGTACTACACCTCTTAATGCATCTTCACAATAGCCTCAAACCAAAAGACAAAAAGTGAATCCTCCACTAGAAATAGAATCAATTGATGAAATCATTGATAGTCCAGAGAGGGAGGATAGTCAAATAACAGGATCAATTAGTGGGACAGTCACTACTATTCATCCAAGTACTAAAATGTCTTCATTCAAACAGCCAATGAAAGATGCAGGAGACATAAAAAAGACATTTATCAGTATAAAAGCAAGGAATGATCCACTAAGGGTTCAGGTGTATAATCAGTATCTTAAAATGGCTCCGCAAAATCAAGAGAGATTGATGTCATATTTTGACATCCAACAAGGGAAAATGTTAATGAGCCATTTCAAATCTAAAGTGCCAAAACCACAGACAGCAGCTGATTACATCAGGACCAACTTTGTGATCCTAGCAAAAGATATTCATCCATTAGATCAAATTGAATTACACAAGAATACTGGAGAAATGATCTATTCCACGCTTACTGACAAAGCAATGGCAGCTCATAAACTGCAAGATTATTTAGAAAACACAAATGCACAACTACATGTGGAAAGAGCCTCATCTCAAGCCAAAGATAACAGGATAAAATCATTGGAAGAGATAATAATTGGATTAGGTCACAATCCAAAGGATGTCAAGGGTATTGAAGCATTGATTAAAAATAAAAATGATGATATTGCTGCATTAAGGAAACAATTGAAACTACCAGCTTCAAGGCACCCTCAGACTAAAGAAGTAATGAAGAAAAATTTAGAAGAAGATGTGATGGATTTACTTTTAAAATTGAATGAACGACTTGCTGAAATAGAAAAAGAACTTGAGCAAGCATTAAAAGATAAAGAGTCCATTATTCCAGCAACCACAACACAAGCAACCACAAGAACAGGTACATCAATCACAGGTCAACAAGCAGAGGTAACATAGGTGAACACTTATGATAAAGGTTCTGATGAATTAATCAAAGCAATGAATGAATTAAAACTGCAAGTGACAGAACTCCAAAGCTTATGGTTTCAGCTTTCTACTCTGGAAAATAAATATGATCAATCAAAAATAAGTGTTGCTAAGAAGACAAGAGAAATAAAAAAAATAGAAAAATCAGTTAAAGCGTTGGAAAAGGATCTTACAATGGAAAGACCTGTAAGTGAATTAAAAGAAATTCTTTGGTATAACATTATTCAATCAATAAAGAATGTCTGGTCTTCTATTCAAATCATATATGAACAGCAGGATTTAGTCAGATTGGCTCTAGAAGAAATTGAGAAAGCAAGGGAAGAGTTAGGAAATATGCCAGAAGAAGACAATAGACTTATCAATTTTTTGAATACTCAGAATAAGCAGCAGCTTGCAGAATTTGGAATTCGGGACAGAACAAGAACCATTTTGGAAATCAAAAGAGTTTTTACTAAAAGGACTTTTATGAAAAATCTTGAAAGAAGGTGTTCAAACATGCAGCAGGAGATTTTTGCCTTCAAAGAAAGATTTGATATTATGTTAAATAAAGGTTTGCCCAGTCCTGTTAGTGAAGAAGGAAGATTAA
>JAXQQM020063338.1:0-54180 GCA_034641835.2 Pinus albicaulis | reverse complement strand
ACAAGTGGGATCCCAGATTATGTGAGATTTGAGGATGTTCCTCGTGATTATCAGAGTCACACTGCAAGGTTGCCTAATTGCATCCACCGATTATTGAGGTGGATCGTACATGCAGTAATGTGCTATCATGAGCACCATGCTAATTAGACGCCTAGGTTTTATCTCTACATATTTTTTAGAGACATGATGTGTTGGGATGTAACCAAAACACATATTTTTTTGAACTATGATGCACGTGGATGGAAACAATCGATATATATATATATATATATATATATATATATATATATATATATATATATATATATATATGACACCTATCTAAATCTCACTATGTAATGATGAATGCTTTTTACAAATTTCACAAATGTCTATCTAATACAATATTTGCTACTGCATCAATTAACATATTCACTCTTCTAGGAATATGTTGATATGTGATATAATCAAAATTTCTTTCTAACAGACGAACACACAAATACATCCTTAAAATCTGAGGGTTTCTAACAGAATAATGCCTATTGAGATGGAGAACAACAAGCTGAGAGTCTAGCTTTAAAATTAATTCATGAATGTCAAGAGAAATAGCTTCAGTTAAGAGTTTTATGAATGCACTATATTTAGCAACATTGTTGGTTGTTTGTCCTAGACAAATACCTTGAAGGTCTACCAACTCACTGTTAGGATCATAAATCATCGAAGATGTGGACGATAGGTTTTGGGTACCACGAGAGGCACCATTCACGAAACTGACATAAGGAGTGACATATATCTACACAGTAAGAAAATACATAATAAGTAGGAAAAAATCGCCCATAAAGCACACCAAGCCAAAAATGTAAAAAAATTAAAAACACACTTATGTACAAAATGACATGCATGTGAAACTCATGCATAATATTTTTTGAGATAAAACCCATTTCTAGGCTGATTCAAGGGATAACCTTCATAGTCAATAAGCTCATAGGCCCCATTCTGAAAAACATGCTTAACGATGTAGGGCCCATGCAACATGGGTTTGAATTTACCTGCCCCCAGCTTATCATGAGCTTGGTCATACAAGATGACTAAGTCTCCTTCTACAAAGGTACGAGGGGAAACTGTTTGATCAAAGTGGGCTTTGAACCACTTTTTTTGTTCTTCAATGAGTAGAGTAGTGAAGCGGCGAGTTTCATCTAGCCTCTCCAAATATAGAATATGTTTTTACTTCGGCGAGGTATTAGGTAGTAATTAAACAACTATCTTGAGAGAAGGAATTTTTCATTCAATTGGAAGGTTGCCTTCTAGATCATAAAAAAGTTGGAATGGGGTGAATCCAGTTGCATCCTTCACTAAGGTTCGGTAAGCCCAGAGAGCTGAAAAAAACATGAGATGCCAATTGGAATTCTGCATCCCAATCATACGCTGAAGCATGGTGACTAAAACCTTGTTCATGGCTTCAACCTAGCCATTGTTATGGGGGTAGTACAACGTTGAGTTGTTGTGATGCAGACCCAACTTGGTAGTCAACTCAAACATCATATAATGGAGAAAATGGGAGCCATGGTCGGTGAAAATGCCTTGAGGGACACCAAACATGGTAATCATGATTGAAAAGAAATTGTGCAGCCGTCTTACCATCAGTTATGACTGTAGGAATTGCTTCGGCCAATTTAGTGAAGTAGTCCATGACTACGATAATATAAGCATGCCCCTTGACCGAGTGAGGGTTACATATCATAAAATCGATGAACCACTCCCCAAAGAGACCAACGGTAATGAAGGGATGGAGGTGAGTGGGTGGTGCGAGCATCTTGCGTTGGTAGATCTAGCACTCGTGAAATTTACAGACAACGAGAATATAGTCTTTGAAAATGGTAGGCCAAAAATATCCAACACGAAGGATTTTTTCTGCAGTAGAATACCCAGACATGTGACTGCCACATGTGCTAGAATGGTAGTCATTGAGGACGTTTTTAGCCAACTTGAGGGTCAAACACCAGCAGAGAACAAAATCATCTTTGATGTGGTATAAATTATCTCCAACTATGCGATATGGTTGCGAATGATGACAGATACGTCGACGAGCATGTTTTGTCAACTCAGACCGAAAGGTGGAAGTCTAGAGATAAACGATGATATCACCGTACCATGGATCAAGGGTGCTAATTAGAAAAGGATTGTTTTCTAGAATGTGTTCCTCATAACCAGAGGGAGCAGAGGGAAAAGGTAAAGAGAATATCAAATCGGAAAAAAAACCAATGATTTCTTCAATTTGGCGATAGTGAACTCCAAATCGAATTCTTGGAGGATAAATATCCACTTGGAGTATTTCCCCCCCAACAATTTTTGAGTTAAAACATAAGTCATGGGGTTGCAATCAGAAATCAGAGTTATTGTGTGGAGTAAAATATAATGGCGAAAACATTGGATGGCTTGAACAGCTGCCAACGCCAATTTCTCAACATGTGCATAATGCGTTTCAATATCGAGAAGATTGTGGCTGAAATAATAAATGACGTGCTCATCACCATCATCGTCATCCTATAAAAAACCATGGAAATAGTGCTAAATACAGCAGCCAAATAGAGTGAATAGTCGTGATGATAATTTGGTGGACGCAAAAGAGAATCATTGACAAGCAATGTATTCAGTGCATCGATTTTTTTTTTGGCAATATCATCCTAGAGGAACGAGATGCCTTGCTTAAGAAATAGCGTGAATCCTTTGGCTACTTCAACATAGTTCAGTATAAAATGGCGTATGAAATTAGCTTTCCCTTGCAAACTCTGCAATTGATGTAAAGAGGAAGGGGAGGGGATATTGACAATATCTTTGACCTTAAGAGGGTCGAGACGAATTCCGTCTTTAGAAATGATAAACCCAAGAAGTCTACTGGAATCAACGCAGAAGACACATTTATGCAGATTAAGCAGAATTTTGTAGCCTCTACAGTGAAGAAATATTTGACGGAAGTGATCTGGGTGGTCCTTATGCTTAGCGGAATGAGCCAGAAGGTAATCCAGGTAAGGTTGAACAATGTGCTTAATATCGTGAAAAGCGTATGACATTGCCTGTTGGAATGTATCACAAACATTATTAAGGCCAAAAGGGAGCTTCTTGTATTCAACAGTGCCGCATGGACAGATGAAGGTGGTCTTATGTTGATCATCTGGTATAGTATTTATCTGGTTGTAACCAGAGAACTCGTCCATAAGGGAAAAGTTCTCACTTCGATCACTTTCGACAATGATCTAGTTGATGAAAGGAGTGGTATAGTTATCCTTAGGACAAGCATGGTTGATGTTGCGGTAATCCACACAGACACGAATAATACCTTTATTTTTATCCACAAGGAAAATATTAGAAACCCAATCTGTCAAGGGCATCAGATAAATGAAGCCATCTTTAAGAAGATTTTGAACTTCTCCATTTATGGCAGCTTCCTTTCTAGGGTGCATGGGACGAAGACAC
This sequence comes from Pinus albicaulis, assembly GCA_034641835.2. NCBI lineage: Eukaryota > Viridiplantae > Streptophyta > Pinopsida > Pinales > Pinaceae > Pinus > Pinus albicaulis. The sequence goes on along the minus strand of JAXQQM020063338.1, from coordinate 50,727 downwards.
CGGCAAATAGGTTTAGCATCAGGATAAGTAGGGATCTCATGCATGACTATACTCGGATCGATGCCAGGAATTTCTTCGTAGGACGAAGAGAAAAAGTCTTGAAACTCTTGGAAGAGACTATTATAGACATTGATCTCATCAGGAGAACAGGTCACCCTAATGTGGATGTTCTCGACAACTTCCAGTTTAACGGAGGTTTCAATAGGCATCGTTTTCATAATATTCCCCATGTTACCTTCTACAAAAAATTCATGTGCCAATATGGGAATTTGAAGTGGATGGGAAGGAGCATGGGAAGAGAATTTCTCAAGACAAGTAGACATGGCCCCAAGGCTAGGGAGAAAGGAGGAACGACGATGACTTTCATCCTAGGGAGGATCCTCTAGAGACTTGGTTTCCACAATGGCTTCATGAGTTGGAAACGTATCATTGAATGGACCAGGAGAATCCGAAGTACCGATCCAAGGGGATTGAGAATACATGTCAAGAGACACACTCAAAGGAGTATGATCAGAGGGAGGCGAAGCCAAAGATGAGATAACTTCACAATAATCAATTTCTATTGGGCTTACATTTTACGTTTTGAGCCATCATCAGTATTGGGTTTTGGAGAATCCTGTTTCGGGGTATCAACTTTGGCCTTACCTTTACCCTTTTTCTTACCTTTGGAAGCTTTATTTGCTAAGATGGACTGGACAACATTCACTTTCGAGGATTTTCCAGAATTATGAGGTGGAAAAGAAGTAGTATCGGTGGAAGAAGTAGATTTTTTCTTCACATAATTGGGAGAAGACTTATCAGAAGTCTAAGACATAGAACCAATGATACTGTCAACAGATAGTGTCGCTGGTGCTTTGGAAGTTCCATGTCATGTAGCATCGAGCAAGAGTTCATAAAGTGTTCTAGATTGAGAGTACACGAGATCGAGGTACTGGGCATGAGTGATGGCTTTTTCCTCGGTAACACATGCCCCCATAGTGATGTCCTTAGAAATAAAACCAATAAAAGAGGTATTGAACCAATCAGTTAGAAGTTGATCAAGGATTTCAAACTTGATCAAACAATGACACCGCCTCCATTCATGAATATGATCAGAGATATGAGTGGCCCGATCCTGTTTCAGGGATGTTAGGAGGTGCATCCCAATTTCATAACTAATAGGTAACTAAAAGTGTGTGAGAAATACCATGGCAATGGAGTTGAAATCTTGAAATATGCTGCGAGAAAGCTCAATGTACCACTTTTCTGCGGCATCAGTGAGATTCCTTTGGAAAATAGGTAAACGAATCGAATCATCAACCCAGGATTTAGAAGAGCACCATAGATGGTATGTCATAGCATGTGCCCGGGGGTCTTCTCTAGACTTGCCTTCAAATTTGAGACAATCGCCAGGGATTTTGGTAGGAATTGGGGGCCAATATGGATTATGAAGGATGGGATCATTCATTAATTTCGACACATCAGGCAGTTCCAGCGTAATGAGGAATGGAAATTGAAAATGGAAAGGCATTGTAGGACTTTGATAGAGACCAGTGTTGCGGTTCCAATCGGGTCAGGAGAAATTTTGAGCCCATATGTTCTGTCTGGGAGTATTTTGTCCACAATGGTTATACTTTTGATAATTTTACCCATAAATTGGTTGAGGACCAAGGTACTGATTCTGAGGGAACCAATTAGGTCCTGCTTGAGCAACATATGGTTTTTTTTGTGGGATGTAAGTAGTGCCTTGGGGTAGACCTTGTACCGTCGAAGGTTGACCTTGAGGAATGAAAGGTGGGCCCTGAGGCTGCACAGGTTATCCCTAGGGTGCAGGCTGGCTTGGATACTGAGGTTGAACAGGCTATCCATAGGGTGCAAGTTGGCCTCAAGGAAGTGTACCACATTTCCCCTAAAAACCAGGTTGACCTGAAGGTTGAGATGAGCCACGTTTCCCCTGAAGACCAGGTTGGTCCTGCTAACCAATGGAGGTTTGGCCTTGTTTTACAAGAGATGGGCCTTGTTGAACGTAAGGCTGGTTCGGTTGCATGAAATTTTGTCCCTGAGGTGGATAGGTTTGCCCTTGAAGAACATAAGGTGTTCCTTGCTAAACATAAGGTTGACCAACAGGACCGTAGGGTTGTCCCTATTGGACCAAAGGTTTTCCCTGATATCATTGTCATTTTGGACCATACGGTTGTGCCTGAAGGTACGTAAAATGGTTGGGGTTAGCCTATCTTTGTGGTGTTTGAACATACAATGGAAATTTTGGAACAAGATCATAGTAATAGATGTGATTTCCAAACTCATCATAGTACTGCGGTGGGTTGCTTTGAGTTAGAATCTATTAAGAACCTTGAGGGAGGTAATTCTGATGTTCAATAGCCAACATATACTAGTCGTATGACAGACCTACTGTAATAGGATTATAGGAGATAGGTGTACTGCCAGTAGGTAGATGGACTCCTAATACATGAGGTTTTGATCCACTCATGATTGGCCCAACAGACACTGTAGAAGCATTGGATGTGCCTTAGAAACAATAGAAGATGACGAAAATGATGGAATCACACTAGTATATGGTGTGGATGAAGCCACACAAATAGTGGGCTGGGTTGGGATAGACGTAATCGTCTTCGAAACTATTGATCAACGGTTGTCATTGATGTCAACCCAAGCAGCACCAGGGGCTAACCCAATACTGCATGGAAATTTTGACCTCAAAAATTAATATATTTTGGGTCAATAATGCTTTTTATGGTTTCTACTTTTCGATATGTTTCCATTGATATATGGCACGCCATGTAATTCTTCACGGTTTGAGCGATATTCATGTTTGAAGTTTGTACCCCCAGTTACTGGGCTAAAACCCCATGGGGTTGGGGCATGGGTCATTGAAAAGTCATAATTAATATTTTTTAAGCTCCTAAAATCCCTCCCACGTTCAATTTTTGAAGCCCCTCTCAACCTAAGCATTCATATAAATTGTGATCTTCATTTCCTCCTTAGGCATGGGATTTCACCATATGAAACAGGTCATCGTGGAATTTTCGCTCTAAATTTTTTTCTATGAAGGTTCAGAAGCTGAAATATTTATGAGGTGAAACCAAAATCCTGAGGAAGCGGCTGTAAAAATTTCAGATCATGGTGCGTAATATTTTTAGAGATATGATCTATGGAAGTCAGGGTTCTTGCATGCTCCTGAAATTAATCTCAAAGAAGTGACATTGGTAAAATCGTCATAAATCTCTCTCTGAGTATCGGATTGGAATTCCATAAAAAGTGACAGATAGTGCATAGATTTTAGTTTTCTCTCTATCAATTTTAGAGCTTAATGAAGAAACATTGACACGTGGCAATCCGTACAAGTTCGCTTTGCTGAAACAGTCCATAATTAGGGCATTGTGAGAGATTGGGTATAAATCTCTCTTGAAGAATCTAAATTGGGTCAGACCTATGGCATTGGAAAAATGACTCAAAGGAATAAAACAGGACCAAAAATCCGATATTGAGGATCTAGAATAATAGAGATACACTAGATTCAATATCGAGCTGCTACAAGGCAAGAAAAAGCTATATCATGTGTTGTGAAGGGTTGCAAATGACCAGAATTTCTATGGAAGCAAAGAAAAGCAAGGTTCAGAAGAAGGTAGCATGACAAGAGCAGCAACCAAGGTGCATAACAACAGCAAGAAACTCATCATATGAAGTCTTCAAGTGGGAAGCACTGCATATAATCATTGTAAAGGTATCATTGTACTAAGTCATTGTAAATGCATTATTGTAGAAATTGTACTTGTGTCTATCTACGAATGGTTGAAGAGGTAGTGTTGGGAGGTCTAGGATCATCATTAGGTGGTTGTGTCAAAGTTGGGGTTATGGTCTAGTATATCTTCTTCTTCTACATCATTCTATATCATTTTAAAGTGGATCATTTTCCCTGGTACGGGAGTCCATTCTTCTTTTATTCTTCTATAGGGTGGTAGGGTGGTGCTAGGGTGAGTTGTAGCTCATTGGGTGTTGGGGCATCCGTTCAGTTGACTACTGAATAATCTCGGGTGTTGGAGCATCCATCCAGTGGGAGCTGGAGAAGAATGCTTTTCTAGATTCTAGGAAGTTGGAGCTTTATTTTCAATTGGAGTTGAATATTAAAGAATTATTAGAAAAGCATTAGGTGGTTTTTGTCCCGGAGTGGGTTTCCACCTTAAAAACTGTGTGCATTTTTGTTCCTCTTGTTTGCTGCTATCATTGTACAAACACTGATAATAATTGAAGATTAACTAATTCTCTAATTGAAAGGAATATTGATTCACCCCCACTCTCAGTATTTCCAACAATTTGTATTAGAGCTTGGTTCCTTCAATAGCAGTTTAACAGCTGGAAGGAGGTCATGGAGCATACCAAGAATGGTGTACCTCTATTCAATGAAAATAATTATGCACTCTGGAAAGGAAGAATGGAGGTCTATCTCTTGGCACAAGGTTACGAAGTATGGGACATTGTTCAAAATGGATTTACATCAACTGCGGATGAACAAGGTAAGAAGAATTTGGTAAATGATGCAAAAGCAAAGAATATTATTATCAGTGGAATTATTGAATCTTCTTATCATAAGGTGTTGGGTTGTAAAACTGCCAAAAATGTATGGGACAAGCTTGAGAATATATATGCAGGTGACTCAAATGTCAAAGAAGCAAAGCTTCAAATCTATAGAGAAAAATTTGAGCAACTCGGAATGAAAGAAGATTGCAACATTGCTGCATACTTCCAATACGTTGATGAAATAACCAATACTCTGGAAGGATTGGGAGAGCCAGTTGACGAGAAGACTATTATATGGAAGATTCTTAGAACATTACCAAGGAGATTCAACCCAAAGGTATCGGTCTTAGAATACAGTGCAAATCTGGACAAACTCAACAAGGAAGAATTACATAGAGTTCTCATAGCATATGAAATGAGACGTGATGAAGAAAAGGGTACTTCAAATCTTAGAAATTGCGTTCGTTGCATCTAAGAAAACCAATAAGGACAAACAACCTTCAATTGAAATGACATGCACTTGCAAGTGTGAAGAAAAGGGAGATGATGGAGAAGGTCTTTCAGATGAAGAATATGCTTACTTTACGAGAAAACTAAAACTTGGTAAGGGAAAATTCGAAGGTAAACCTCCATTGATATGTTTCGGTTGTGGTGAGGTTGGGCATTTCGTAGCAAAATGTCCGAACAAAAGTGATGGCAACTCAAAAGGAAAGAAAGGCTTTAAGAAATTCAACAAGCAAGGCAAAAAGAAAGGATCCAAAAGGAACTTTCTCTCTAAAGAAGATAGCTCATCACCCGATGAAGAAAGTGATAGCAAAGAAGAAGCCAATGATAAAGTATTGTTTATGGCCAAGCACAATAAACAAGAAGTATCAAACAATGAAGAATAAGGGTTGACCATAGAAGAATTTTATGAGGAGGAAATCAAGCTTATAAAAGAGCTCAATGTTGAGAAGATCCATTCCAATACTCTTGAAGAACAAGTTCAAGGTCTCAAAATTGAGGTTGAAGAACACAAATGTATTGAAGAGTCACTTCAAAAGAAGTTGGAAGAAATCAACCAAGAAAGGGAAGCATTAGAAGCCGAAGTAGTCTCGCTACGTAAGGAAGTGAAGAAGGGAACAACTGTCCAAAACTATGCCAAAAACTCAAGGGCATTGGAAGAACTCATAAAAAATTAATGATCTTACAACGACAGAATTGGCCTCGGTTACAAAGAAGAAGAAGCGGGACCTTCTACAACAAAATACAATGAACCTATGAGATCTGACATACATGTAGAATTCATTAGACAAGATTCAAAAGAACATCCTTGGAAGAAGATTCCTCGATGAAGATTTTCATCCAGGTACCAACATATTTTTCATGGCTATTGTTATTCATGTGGAAAATTTGGTCATAAAGCTATAGAATGTCGCATGTACCCTAGGAAACAATAAAATTCCAAGAGATTCTTCAAATATGAACCTCCCAGGGCTCAACGAAACATCAATAGATTTTAACATTTAAGAAATAATATGGAATGTTACAAATGTCAGAACTTTGGACACACAGCCAAAGACTGCAGACTTGAAAATCCTCCAGAAGAATCTTTGAAGCCACAGAATGAACGAACATGGAAGAAGAAGAAGACTGATAATTGTGCTCTCGCTCTCAAGGCTCAAAAAAATAAAGATGTGTGGTATGTTGACAGCGGTTTCTCAACGCATATGACTGGAGATAGAAGGAAATTTGTATCTCTGAAAGAGAAGAAGGATGGAACCATATCCTTTGGAAATGATGGATCTTCAAATGTTATAGGATCGGGTACCGTCACTCTCGGAAGCAAAGATGTTATAGCCAAGAATGTTCTATTGGTCGAAAACATGAATCACAATCTGCTCAGTGTTGGACAAATGTGTGATCAAGGACACACAATGCTATTCAACTCCACAAAATGTGAAATCGGGAAAGGTAGGTATGGTAAAATTGTGGCTACAGCAAGTCGAGCTCCAAACGACATATATGTTCTGGATGAAGCAACTAAAGCATGTCTACTAGCTAAAGAAGATGAAAGTTGGTTATGGCACAAACGAATGGGTCACATAAACTTTGAAAATATTGTCAGGATAAGAAAAAAGGAAGCAGTACGAGAAATGCTGAAAATCTCAAAACCTTCCAACACACTATGTGAGGCATGTCGGCATGGCAAGCAGACAAAAGTCCAATTTAAAACAAAAGAACACTTTTCATCACATCCATTGGAATTGATACATACTGATCTATGTGGTCCTGTGAGAACAAAAGGCTTAGAAGGAGAATTATATTTCATGTTAATGATAGATGACTATACCAGGATGACAGCCGTCAGTTTCCTAAAGAAAAAATCTGAAGCATTTGAGTGCTTTAAGATCTACAAGGAGTTGGTTGAAAATGAAATTGATTTGAAAATAAAGTGTTTAAGATCAGATAATGGTGGAGAATTCACTTCCAAATTATTTTAGCAATACTGTGACGAAAATGGAATAAAAAGGCAATTTTCAACAGCACGAACACCTCAGCAAAATGGAGTTGCTAAAAGAAAGAATAGGACCGTACAGGAAATGGGTAAAACAATGTTGAAGGACTCAAAATTGGATGAAAAATTCTGGGTTCAAGCAATTGATACGGCAGTCTTCATTATCAACCGAAGTCTTCTCAGAAATAATTGCAACAAGACTCCATATGAATTATGGAAAGGAAAACCAGCTAATGTAAAATATTTCAGAATCTTCGGAAGAAAATGTTATATCAAAAGAGAAGATAAAAATTTGGGTAAGTTTGAATCACGTGTTGATGAAGGTATCTTTGTTGGTTACTCATGCAAAAGAAAGGCCTATAAATGCTATAATCTAAGACGAAAATAGATAGTGGAGAGCATAAATGTTACATTTGATGAAGATGGTGTTCTAGCGAGTAATGATGAGGATCTAGAATCTTTGAAACTTGAGACAGAGGCTGAAAAAGACACAGATAAAATTGTAGAACAAGAAGCAAATATCAACGAGGAAGAAGTAAACAATGATCATCAAGATATACCAGAACAACAACAAGAAGCTCCTCCAAGGAGAACAAAAGAGTGGATTCAAAAGAACCATCCATCAAATCAAATCATTGGTGACATAAATGAAGGTCGACAGCTTCGTTCATCACAACAAGCTCACGTTGATTTTCTAGCAACCTTTGAGACTAGTCGTTTTGAGGAAGCCAGCCAAAATGAACATTGGGTAGCGGCTATGAATGAAGAATTGGATCAAATTGAGAAGAATAACACCTGGGAATTAGTTCCACGACCAAAAGATAAAAATTTCATTGGGACTAAATGGGTGTTTAGGAACAAATTGAATGAATATGGGCAGGTTACCAGAAACAAAGCAAGATTGGTTTGCAAAGGCTATGCACAAGTGGAAGGAATTGATTTCGACGAAACATTTGCACCAGTTGCCAGAATGGAAGCCATCCGAATATTTCTCGCCTATGCATGTTCAAGAAAAATCAAAGTCTACCAAATGGATATTAAGTCAGCATTTCTGAATGGAGAATTAGAAGAAGAAGTTTACATCGAACAACCTGAAGGTTTTCTACTATCACAAAAAGAAGACTATGTCTGCAGGTTAAAGAAGGCTCTATATGGTCTCAAGCAAGCTCCCAGAGCATGGTATGCTCATCTTGATGGATATCTATGTCAACAAGGGTTCAAGAAAGGTACTGTTGATAGAAATATTTATGTACAAATAGATAAAGATAATTTAACAATCGTTGAGGTATATGTGGATGATATAATATTTGGTAGCAATGATGATCGACTAAGTAATAAATTTTCTACAAAGATGCAAAGTGAGTTTGAGATGTCTTTACTTGGTGAGCTGACATATTTCTTAGGGCTTCAAATATCTCAGCAAGAGAAAGGAATATTTATATGTCAAGCCAAGTACATCAAGGAAATGCTCAAGAAATTCAAAATGGAATATTGCAAACCCGTCCTTACTCCGATGGTAACAGGTTGCAAATTGAGCATAGACGAATCATCTAAGGATGTGGATCAGAGGTTGTACAAATCTATGATTGGTAGTCTTCTATATGTAACAGCCTCTTGGCCAGATGTTATGCAAGAAGTTGGACAAGTAGCAAGATTCCAAGCAGCACCAAAAGAATCACATATTATTGTCGTCAAAATAATTCTTCGATATCTAAAGGGCACAGAAGAATATGGCTTGTGGTATCCCAAGGGTAACAATCTCATTATTCAAGCCTTTACAGATGCAGATTGGGCAGGAAGCGTTGATGATCGTAAGAGTACCAACGGAGCAGCATTCTATCTAGGTGGTTGTCTCGTATCATGGTTGAGCAAAAAGCAAACTTTAATCTCGTTATCTACAGCGGAAGCAGAATACATTGCAGTAGCATCATGTTGTACTCAAGTCCTTTGGATGAAACAAACTTTGCAAGATATTCAAGTACAATTTAGTGAGCCTATTCCCATATTCTATGACAACACTAGTGCCATCAGCATCTCCAAGAATCCTATCATGCATTCAAAAACAAAACACATTCCAATCAAATATCATTTTGTTAGAGAACAAGTCGTTGAAAAGAATATCAAACTTGAGTATGTTTGTACAAAAGAAAAAATTGCTGATATCTTCACTAAACCTTTACCTCGTGAAGCATTTGAATATCTTCACAAAGCTTGGGATTCTCCCAAGTTCTCTATTATATTACAAGTCCGTGGACTGCTGTGTGTTGGCTGGAGTGGAAGTGTGTATAGGTCCATTGTGGATGGTTAGAGCCAGGGGAGTTACCCTTTGCCATTGATGTCAAAGGGGAAGAGAATGTTGTAGGAAGAGGTGTCATGATCACAGGGGGAGTATTGTGTTGCCATCAATGCTAAAGGGGGAGATTGTTGATCAATGGTTATCATTGATGTCAACCCAAGAAGCACCAGGGGCTAACCCAATACTTCATGGGAATTTTTACCTACCAAATTAATATATTATGGGTCAATAATTATTTTCATGGTTTCTATTTTTGAGATGTTTCCATTTATATATGGCACGCCATGTAATTCTTCACGGTTTGAGAGATATTCATGTTTGAAGTTTGTACCCCCAGTTAGTGGGATAAAACCCCATGGGGTTGGGGCATGGGTCATTGAAAAGTCATAATTAATATTTTTTAAGCTCCTAAAATCCCTCCTATGTTCACTTGTTGAAGCCCCTCTCAACCTAAGCATTCATATAAATTGTGATCTTCATTTCCTCCTTAGGCATGGGATTTCGCCATTTGAAACAGGTCATCGTGGCATTTTCACTCTAATGTTTTTTCTACGAAGGTTAAGAAGCTCAAATTTTTATGAGGTGAATGCAAAATCCTAAGGAAGCTGTTGTAAAAATTTTAGATCAATATGCACAATATGTTTGGAGATAAGATCTGTGGAAGTCAGGGTTTTTACAGGCTCTTGAAATTAATCTCAAAGAAGTGACCTTGGTAAAATTGTCATAACTCTCTCTCTGAGTATCGGATTGTAATTATATAAAAATTGAGAGATAGTGCATAGACGCTAATTTTTTCTCTATCAATTTTGGAGCCGAATGAAGAAACGGTGACACGTGGCATGCCATACAAGTTCGCTCTGCTGAAACAGTCCATAATTAGGGCATTGTGAGAGATTGGGTATAAGTCTCTCTTGAAGAATCTAAATTGGGTTAGACCTATGGCATTGGAAAGAAAACTTAGAGGACTACTACGGGACCAAAAATCAGATATTGAGGATCTGAAATAACAGAGATACACCAGATTCGATATCGAGCTCCTAGAAGGCAAGAAAAAGATAGATCATGTGTTTTCAAGGGTTGCAAAGGACCAAAATTTCTATGGCAGCAAAGCAAAGCAAGGTGCAGAAGAAGGTAGCATGACAAGAGTAGCAACCAAGGTGCATAACAACAACAAGAATTTCATCATATGAAGTCTTCAAGTGGGCAACACTACATACAATCATTGTAAAGGTATCATTGTACTAAGTCATTGTAAATACCTTATTGTAAAGATTGTACTAGTGTCTATCTACCAAGGGTTGAAGAGGTAGTGTTTGCAGGTCTAGGATCATCATTAGGTGGTTGTGTCAAAGTTGGGGTTATGGTCTAGTATATCTTCTTCTTCTACATCATTCTATATCATTGTAATGTGGACCATTTTCCCTGGAACGAGAGTCCATTCTTCTTTTATTCTTCTATAGGGTGGCAGGGTGGTGCTACGGTGAGTTGTAGCTCATTAGGTGTTGGGGCATATATTCAGTTGACTACTGAAGAATCTTGGGCGTTGGAGCATCCATCTTGTGGGAGCTGTAGAAGAATGCTTTTCTAGATTCTAGGAAGTTGGAGCTTTATTTTCAATTGGAGTTGAATATTAAAGAATTATTAGAAAAGCATTAGGTGGTTTTTGTCTCGGAGTGGGTTTCCACCTTCAAAACTATGTGCATTTGTGTTCCTCTTGTTTTCTGCTATCATTGTACAAACACTGATAACAATTGAAGATTAACTAATGCTCTAATTGAAATAAATACTGATTCACCCCCCCTCTCAATATTTCCAACAGAAACAATAGGAATCAAAGATGATGGACCTGATAGGAATGACCCCACAGAAGGAGCTACTGTACTTGACCACAGCGGATTCTGATACAATGATGTAGCACCAGAGATTATATGACCTAAATAATAATAACCAACCAAGAGAGTTGAAGGTTTAGAGGAGGGATGATTCATGGCATAAGGAAAACAAGGAACTAATATTCTCCCATAGAAACATAAGTCTCTTCACTACTAATAAGACTCGTAGCATCCATGTCAGATGAAGACATGTTGTCAGTGAAAAGGCGACGATTGTTGGCAAGTAAAGCATGTGATAACGGTGACTCAAGCGGTTCCGAGGGTAGAGGGGGATCTTCCCTTAAAAAGGCCCAACCATTCAGACGTTGCAAATTGATATCAAATGGTTCCTTAGGGGGACATATAGTGGCAAGAGGTTGAATGCTCAGAAAAATGGCACGCCAAAAGCCTCTAGTCCTAATAGACTGAGATTTCTCCAAAGAAACCCCGGGGGAAAGTTATTCACTACAAGGTAATGAAGAGGATGACAAAACTAGTCGTTCTGCCACCGTGATTTTGTCTCAAAGAGAAGGAGAGAATTGAGATGATCAATTTCAGGCTTTAAAAAAAATCACTAGGAAATCACTCATGAACATCCCAAGAAAATAACTTTAATGGGCATGTGATCATGGGTAATTAATTTTATGACATTGAAACAAAAATCCACCTTTGCATATTTTAAGAGTCGAGAAAAGGAAAAAAGGTGACTCTAGTCACTTTTAGGTCAGAAGACCTTGAAAGGAAAAGTGCTCGATGATCTTTTCAATTTTTAAAGAGTATCAGAAAGATCAAAATGACTATTCAGGAACCCTAAGCAAGAGGGTGTACCAATCTCTCATGAATTTAAATATACACCTTGGTGATCAAATGAAAGAGAAATGAACAAGGACTTAACATACGTGTAGGCAATCTCTATGAATGTTGTGTTCGGTGTATCACAGTTATAGGGTGACAGACTCAACTTCCTATGGATAAAGAATTGCAACTTGTGAGGGTATCCCTTTATATATGCGATGGTACTGGGAGCACAAGTCCATACTAGTGCTATCTAATTCCAAACGGTGAATGACAGATACTAGGTTTAACGAAGCCGGAACACATCACTAGCCTAGACCTCTAAATGTGAGCATGAAGTTTCAATGCTTCCTTAGATTGATTGAGTTAATTTTAAAGTTGATCTTGAAATTATGCTTCAGTTTCAAGGCCTTACCAAATGTAATCTCAAATCTCTAATGCACAACTACATGAGAAAGAACACCATTTCAATTCGATGAACATTAGCTAAGAGAGGGATAGAAGTTCACAACAATGGCAACAATCAATCAAATGCAAGAATGAATTTCCTAATGCTACTAACACAACCAAAGCAGAAAATGAAAGGATTTTCACTTGTTTTTCACTTCTTAATTAAAAATAAAGTTACTAATGCAAAAGAGTACTTTTCATTTTCAAAGAGAGAGAAAGAATGCAATTTTTTTTCTTTTATATGAATGACAAGCAATAATGCAACGTTACACTAAAATGACAAAACGAACACTAGATTTGAGCAACTCGAATGAAATGATGAAAGCATAAAGAGACCAATCCAAAGCGAATATAAAACACACTCAAGACAAGACATGCATTTTTTCACACAGAGAAAGGACTTTCAAGTCGACTCAATGAGCAGTGTGATCCATGCTCAGAGTGATGGGAGGAAGGGTCAAACGGACACCAAGATGACAGTTTGACAATCCTACAACACGTAGAATCGAAAGAAAAGAAAAAGAAATCAGAAAATAGGCTGAAAATACAAATGAATAAACTGAATCATACACATCTCGGAGATTCAGTGAATTTGTAGCCGAACAAGCAATCAAAGACACCTAAAAACCCTAGGATGAAAAAGCCACACCGATCAGATGAGGGGTAATCAACCAAAATGAATAAGACAGGGAATTCAAAACCAATCCAAATGGATTAATCCACGGAGAAAAACCAATCCAGAGGGTAAGATGCACTGGAAAACTCAGACAAGGAGCCTGAAATCTAAACCTACAAGATTTGGCACAAATCGTCAACAGTAATCTTCACTCATAGAATATTTCAAATGGCTTGAAATAGTTAGATAAGAAAAACAAAGCAGAGAAATAACAATATGACCAAAGTCAGTCAGACAAGAAAAACTTCAAAACGAACAAGAGTTGATAGACACAGTGATCACCAGTGGAGTCGCCATCTTGTTGAGAAGGAAAATCCCCTCTGCGGACAGAGGCGATCCCTCTAGCCCTAGGGTGGGTCTAGAAACAATGGAACACGTTGAATTCCTAGGTTCCTGGCATATAAATGAAATATGGACTGGAATAGATATCCTACCTCAGTCCAATTGTTTTGTCATGGAACACAGCAATGATCCTTCGATCTTTGTCTTCATTCCTTGTGCTCCATGTTGGTGATGTTTTTCATGCACTTGCACAAAGATAAAAAAAACGATGATATCATACAAGCATATACATTCATCTACAACTATTCAACTAGTCAAGGAGATCTAAACACTTTGAATATAAATGGAAACAAAGTTGGCACCAGAAACTAGTCATGCATTATTGATATATGAAAAAGAAGTTTACAACCTTATGCCTTGACGTTGCAGATCTCCTTCGCCCGGTTTAGTCGGTCACGTCACAAGCATTTGTTCAGCATTCGAATCAATGAGGCAATGGGATTAAAATCTCTCTTAACAATGGATTCTTCTCCGCTTTCTTCAACACACTGGCTATAACTAATGACTGTTCAGCTAGATGAATTGATGTGAGGAAGAAGGATTTATAGGAGAGGAGGAGGAGGTTTTGGATCCACATAAGGTAGAGGAGAGGTCTATCCCTTTGGGGAGTTGCACATTTGTAGGAACTAATAGGCCAAAAGTAGAAACTCAACTTGATCCAATCGAACAAACCATCATGAATCCACTCACGAAGTTGTTAGGACATGGAAACTTCGTTTCTATTTTAAAAAAAATTCCAAAAGCATCTCAGTGTGGGTACCCTTATGAGACAGAGCGCGAATAGGTGTGAGGCTCAGTGTCAATTTCTTTATGGGTGCAAGGCTATAAATGCCTACCAGCGTCGCCCAAAAAACGTAGGTTTATGAAGGTCTGCTTGAGGAATGATAAAAAAAGATTATATTCTTGACATGCCAAGGGATGCAATGACATTTATGGAAATTTATAACAGTACACAGGGGTCACTAAAATGGTCCTCAAATGTGCGGGATGGGGATTGCAGGGACGGTGACAAAATACTGTGTAAAAGATTTCCTCCCAAATTTCCTACATGTGTAATTCTGATAATAGGTAGAAAACGAGACCATTTCTTAAACTAAAACGGAGAATTTTATAAAATAAATAGTAAAAAATAAAAATTTTAATTTTAAATGAGCCTATAGCACCCTACCACCACTCCAAATATATAATCCTAATCTCAATCTATAATCTGATCCATCTGCATCTGTTCAATCCAGGCACCCAAAAATGAATGGTCAACATATTATATTTTCCCCTTGTGTGTTTCCCCATAACAACCTTCAATTCCTCCATCTTTACCCTTTGGTGCAGTTTCCTTTACAAGTGTTTGAACCCAAGACAAATCCAGTTCTTCATAGCTGCAGGGGAAAAATGTGGCTGACTTTCTTAATTTTCTAAACTCTTATCCTTGAAATCCCTAGTTGAATTTACCTGTATGAGAACCCTAATTAGAACATGAAATGGGATTCACAATAACTCCAAAGTCATGATAACTATGGCTCCATTTTTCCCTTTGAACAAAATCAACAATTCTTGGATTTATCATTTCAACCATGGCTAGTGATAAGGGAGACCCACATGTATTTTGACATTCCACATCCACACAATGAGGTGAATTTTTACCATAGGATCCCAACCCAAACCAGGAATATGGGAAAGGTGATTGCATCAAAGAATTGCTAGGGCTCTAAGGTTCTATTTCATCCTGTTGCACCTACGTAATTCCCTGCAAAAATGCCTATGCATTTATAGGAGGAAACATGTGGTTTTTAATATGCATATATTACTGGGAATTCTTATGAGCTTGCATTTGGGGACTCATATGAGAAAATATGGAAGGTTCAAGAAATTCTACTCTAGGAGATGTTACCTCGGAGGGAAACACATATTCAAGATTCGTTGTAGAAAGAATATTGATCCCATGAATCTTGGATTTTAGAGATGCTTGTAGTGGTGTTCCCACCACCAGATATAACAACAACAACATTCATCTTGGATTGTGTGGAGAGTGGAGAAAAAATATTGAGGATTTTCCATTCATAGTGTGAAATTTCAGGAGAATTCTCAATAGTCATGTCTCTGGCATTGAGTTCTTCTCTAAGACCGTTGCTTTGAACATTGCTACTAGGAAGGTGTAAAGTCATTACACTAGCCTATGGCCAACCTCCATATCCATTTACAGGGGATGCTGATGGAGACATAGGTAGAGTAAATACACTACCTTGTGCAGGATTTGATAGGAAGGGTGAAATCATTGAAATTGAAGAGGGAGAACCAGGAGCAAGAGGACTCATGACAGACGTCATGTCTAGAGATGATGATGCCCTTGGGGATGGGATAGAAACCCAGTAGATACAATGAGAGGGCATAGTTTCTCAGATGTGTGAGCAAAGAATCGAACTATACATGAAAAATTAGTCCCATATTCGCTCAATTGTAACCCATATTGAGCTGGATGTAACCAACACTCAAAAACACCTTGTGCATATTCACAAACATCACAACACCTAGAAGTCCCTTTCCAAAAATCTTGGCAAGGAACATATTTTTAATGATACCTTCTTGGATCCTGCCTTATAGCATTTTCACCACGATGCAAAAATGGGCATTCGGTCCAATCATGAGAATCTGCCTGTGAACATGGCTTCACCTTGAAGGAAAAAATCTGAAACTCACCTATAGTATAGATAATATTATTTATGTCTGGGAAAGAATGGTGCACAGTGTATTCTTTCTTCTCATTAACATCACTAAAAACCTTTAATGCCTCCATAGACTTTGGAAAAGATGATGGAGAATTAATACAACCTGATATATTATTGAATGCTTCTAAATACACTGAAAGACGATACACAGGCGATGGGGATGGAGTCCATGTCCACATTGCCTCCATCCCCATCCGAATACAAAGGCGATGGGGACATGGAATCCATCCCCAAGTGTCCATGAAACCATGTTAGGCAACTTTGTCTGAGAATTTGACCATTATCACCTCCATTTAACATTTCTTCTTGCTTGACCTTGATTTCGGTTAACCTCATCTATATTTGAACCTTATTCCTCTATTTCCTTCTTAAATCCAATAAGGTAATTATTAGCAGTTAATTCATGTAAACTTGAAAAATATTCAAACAATTCTTTCACCTTGAGAAACTGATTCTTGGCCATTTTCACTTTAACTTCTCCTTCGTGTGGGCTCGCAGGCTTCAAATGTTCTAGGCCTCCACACATGGCTATTCAAAATAGACCTCAAACATATAGATCTCTTCCACCTATTTAGGATATCACATTTGTAAGAATGAAATTCAAAATTAAATTAGGCATATACACAAAAGGAACCGAATCATTTCAAAAGTATAAAACAACCTGAACACTAGACAATATGTTTTCACCACATGCTAGTGAGGAAGAAAAATTATGGAAAATATTCTTATGGAAGATAAAAACACAACCAAACATGATAAGACAAAGTATTAAATATCGTAATAATCCATAAATAAAAAAATATAATGCATCAAAAAAAAGGTGAACAACCTCTGTAGAAAAGCTCGCCTCATATATTTTCAACAATATTCAACAAAGAGCATAGTCATGGTTAATAAACAAAAAATAAAACAGAACCTAATGATGTAATCCAATCCAGGCATGATAAAACATAGCTTAATGTTGTAACCTAATGACTAGTGATTCCCTTAAAAAATATTTCGACTACTTAAGAAAGACCATGAGAACCAAATTTCATATAACCAAATGTTGCACTATTGCAAATTTTAGAATGGAAGATGGCCACAAAGGTTAACAATATTTTCACTTCAAAAGAGGTGACCCAAGCCACAATAGTTGAAAATAGATGAGTATATAATTAAAAAATAACATGATGAGCATGCGGAAAAGGTTGATTTTCTCTAGTATGACATCAAAAAATAATGAAAAGTGAAATCAACATACTAATGGGTAAATTTTGCAGTGCAGATTTAAAACTTCAGATAAGATAAAATATTTTAAGGCCATGGATAGGGAAAAGATGATTACACCACCCAAAATAGCTAACTTAACAACAACAGACTTAACCGTTTCAAAGGAAGAATTAGTCTACGTAGTTAAAATATAGCAGTGTCTACCTCATTCTACCCTACAATATATATGAAGATCTTAATGTTTAAAAACCCATAACATAAAGCAAAATCACTAAATCATGAATCAAAACAAGAATAAATTCATAAATATTCAAATGTGATACTGCTTTAAGATGTAAAGCTAGATCACCTAAAATGGGTTGTTGAAGTCTGGTTCTAGAAAAATGGAGCTTGTCTAAGAGCCTTAACAACTTAAATGGGAAAAAAATGCTAATCGTGAAAACCGGGGATTCGAAAGGGTAAAGATGACACGTGAACCCCATCTCAAGTAAAGGTAAGTATGGAGATACAAAAGCATCAAATTTTCAAAATAAAATTATTGATTGGCCCTAACCATTGAGGTTTCCACCAATAATTTGCATATTTCCAACTAAAACGAAAATACCCACTAAGAAAGGGGTAGAAACTATGAATCTACAACTTTTCTGAAATTATTTATGTAAAAACACACATTTGGACCTTGCAAGAACCACATTAAAACAAATATGGAACCCTAAAAAATACATACGAACTTGGTCACATATTAAGAGCGGATTCCGGCCAAGTCCCAGAACCCCTGACATGGCCACACTAAGTTCAGATCGACTGGCCGCAATAGAGTTAGAGTGGTTGGATCATCAATCCCTGACATTAAATGTTTACATCTCTTTTGGAAGTGAAATCTTGATCTCTTCTTCTGAGATCTTGAATTAGCGTTGGTTTTAGAAGCAAGTGGGAAGCCATCTTGGGTGGTGAGACTCCTATTTTGTGATGAGAAAAATCCAGCCCTTGATGGATTTTATAGGTGCACACATCATCAATTTTGAATAGTAAGAAAATGCGAATGGACAAATTAGTTAGCCATCTTTTTTTACAGTTTCCATCCGCCGCTCGGGGTTTCGAATAAAGGATTTGGTCTCGCGTTACAGTTTCCAACCATTGAGAAGGCCTAGTAAGGGTTTGATTTCATGCTGAAAAGAATAAGTGGTAACTACGTTTGTTGTTCCACACTCTTCAATTTCAGTTTTTTTTCTCCTAGTGAAGGCTTCGAGTGCAGGGCTTTGACTCAATGGTTTTGACACCTGGTGAGGCTTTAATTTACTACGAAGGGTTTCATCGTGTGGCAACAAAATTTAATTTGTCACCTCATATGGGTGTCATTACCTGCTAAGGGATTCAACTCGACAGATTGGGGTATCGTGTTTCCACTGCTGAGGTTTTACATTGTCGAGTGTTTCCTATGGGAAGAATTTCGTTGGAGATGGTTTTGTTCTCATGATAATTTCGCTAGCGAGGGTTTCCATTCCTCATCTCCTATATGGTTTCATCACTTATTTTTATTTCTATTGGGTCCGCAACAAATTTTTTTAATCTCTGCCAAATATGCAATCTGAGTATCTCAATACAATTCTGACAAGTGCATACATTCCACCTTACCCTCTTCTTGTTAAGTTTTATTTTTTTAAATTATGGGTGCTTCCACTCATATTTCTAATCCTCCTTCTAGCAAAGGGACAACAAGTAAAGTTACCCGAGAGACTCTTTATGAGTACATTGAAACTTTAGAAAGGTAAAGAGAAGAAAGAGAAAAGAAATTTAAACTAGAATTAACTACAACGCTGGACAACAATCACAAATTGTTAGAAAATAAAATAATAATGCTTGAGACTTAAATCCAATGGATGAAATATATGATTCAAGAAATAGAACATAGTAAACAATCAATCATTGACTAAAATGACACCCTGAGAGATTAGATTATAAAATTAAAAGAACAACTAAATAATTACTCAACTTTAAATAACATAGAGAATAAATTAAATATTAAACCCGTCAAAGAGGAGATTAAAAAACTAATTGAACTCGACCATGAGTGCCATAAAATATGCTTACACCTTATAATTGATGGTATAGAAGAGATAAACAATGAGGACACATTAGAAATTTTAAAATAACAATTAAAAACAAAATCTAAAATTCAAACAACTTATTTCACAAAAGCAGTAAGGGTGGGAAAGATACTTGAGCATAAAAGCAGAATAATCCATGTCAAGGTAAGCTATAAAGATCATAAATTAGATATACTTATGAAATCCCTGAGCTTAAAAGGAACAAGAATCTTTATAAATGAAGATCTTATTCCAAAAGACCAAGCTGAACTTAGGAAAGAAGTCCAAAAGGTCAAGGAGGATAGAAAAGAAGGTAAATAGGCTATCATTAGGAATAGGAAATATATTATTAGACATAGAATCCAAAATAAGAGTGATAAATAGGGACTAGGATCACTTTGTATCCTCTTCTTGAAATTTCCATGTTGTAAAGTTCCTATGTTAAGTTGGATCTCGAGTGATATTGATATTATTTTCTAGTTGAAACTTGGGAGCATGATGAATCTAAGGTCCCTCACCTTGATGGATTCATTTTTTGTCAACTTGGAATAAGAAATCCTCCTGTAGGGGTCTTGCTGGTATAGCCTTCTATATAAATACCAATGTTTCTTCTCACATTCGACTTCATAAAATTGAACCATTTAATTAGTACATTTGGATCGAAATTTATGATTCTACCACCAATAGAATTTTTCTTGCAACCTATTATTTCGCTCCTATCAACTCTACTCCTATAATAAAAAAAAATTGGATAATAATTTTCCTTTCAATACCTTAGATAAATACATCCACAACTTGAGGAATCAACATAATATCCTTTTCTTAGGGAATTCAATGCTAGAACTGCTACTAACCGAGCTATTATGTTAAGTAACAACTCTTACTCTGACCCCTTGTGGTTTGATGAATATGGTGACTTAGCTAATAGATTCAAGAGAAAATCTGAAGACATAACCAAGAACTTATTTGGCATCGAGCTTCTCAAACTTTGTAGTTCCCAAGACCTGATTATTTGTAATGGTATTAACAAGTTGCCTACCTCTGTCAAGATGAATTGAATTCATGGGTTGGGATATAGTGTCATGGATTATGTGATTTCTGACACCCTTGTCCTCAACCATATTGCAAACTTTGTGTTAATTAAATATTAAGAGCCTTACTCTGACCATATGCCTTTGTATTTAACCCTAAATTTTGTTATGTACACCAACGACATGCAAGAGCTTAGTCAAAGCCAAATACATACTGGGTTCGATAAAAGTAATGTGGAAATCTTCTTAAAGGATTTAAAAAGGGATTTATGCTTCTTGACTTATAAAAACATTGACCAAATTTATCACAATTTTACTACTACCCTATCCACTACCATTAACAAGTTCTATACTTAGGTTTCATATAAAAATAATAATAGAAATTCCAACCCTTGGTATGACTAGGACCATAAAATTTCTAGGAAAGTGATTAGAGATGCTCCTAATGAAATATACAACTTTGAAATATAAATATGTACAAAGATATGATCAAATGGAAGAAGATTCCATATATTAGTAATACACAAGAGAATCTTCTTCACATCTCTAAACTTGCGCCCATAAAGTTTTGGTAAAATGTGCTTGTTCGTAAAACAAAAGATAATCATTTCACCCCCTTAGAGAATTGGGACATATATCTTAAGAATGCATGTAACTCCCCAAACACCATGGGAACCATATTAGACAACCCTATTAAGTGTCACAAACCTCTTCATTACAACACTTATTTTTCTATTTTAGTCTCTATCCACAATAAATTACTACTGCCATTGTTGCTGGTGACACAATATGGGTTTTTTCAATTCATCTATGGAGATTGGTAAACACCTTGTATTTTTTTCTTTGCTTGTTTTTCAAATTTAGATGTACCAATACCCATAAAATGAAGAAATAACTCTAATATATCAACAAATCCCATATACCCTATGTTTCATAGCGACATAATTTTAATTTGGTATACCAAGATGTATATATATATATATATATATATCATGCTATTTCTGATTATGACGTTTCCAAATTATATTTCTACTTGTATAACACTCATGTATGGTGCTAAACTGTTGATTAGTCACATTAACATAAGCTATGCTTTAACTAATCCTTATTTCTAGAGATGATTCTGGAATGCTCTCATTGCATTCTTGTTAATTCAATTTTTATAAAGTGATATTTAGTGAAACTATAATATCAATGCATATTGAATACCACTGAACATACAACCATGAATCTACCGACGACTAATCCATACGAGATAGACATTTGTACAATGGGAAAATGAGTAGCTACTCTCAAGGCTATAGCTCACTTAGTTTAATGTGCTTGTCACATGGCTTTTTTAGACCTGTATAATAGTGAACGACATGGATGAGTTGTATCGATCTGATGGTTCACCGGAATTCTCACGAAATCCTAACCCCTCAAGGCGCTCCTCCCTTTCTCATTTGAAATTTGGTGCCTAGTCTCTGTGTGTTGCTCTATTGAAACAAGGGTGTTACACAATATTTTTTCACTGTCCCTGTCCTCCCTGTTACCAGATATTGGAAAACCCCTACAGTGGCCTCTATGTACTTTTACCAAAAAAATGTTTTTGAATCCCATAAAATCTGAAGAACAATTCCTTTTTTAGTCATTTTAGAAAATATCCCTAAAAACCCACTTTTTTGGAGCGGTGTAACCCTTTAGTGTGTCACTAGCCCTTATGGAAAATCATTAGCTCATGACCAGCATCGATCGGTGCCAGTATGGACCCCATAGCCATGTCGATGTACTTCTGGAAGATTTTTTAGAAATGAAAATGAAGCTTTATGGCCTAGAAGCTTCAAAAGCAGAGATCTGGATGTTTTTTCATGAGGATATGGTCAATCTTTGTCCTTTGGTTCTCTTGTTCCTACAAAAGAGGAACCACGAAAGGAGATAAGCCTTCCTCCCATATCAAGTGGATCAATGTCCCCTTTTTCATCACTATAAATTGATCACCTTCCAATTCCTCTACTAGCTTGAATATAATAGAAGAGAAGAACATCAGATAAGGGTTTGAAGATTTTCTTAGGCATAAAAGGAGATTGTTGAGACCCTTAGCCTTGTAGTATTAAGTTGGAAAAAGAGTGCTTTGAATATGTACCCAGATTCAGACTTGTTGAAGGAGAGCTTCCACATCAAGGCACAGGTTGTAACTCCCCTTTTTTATTAATAATATAATGCAACTTGTATTTTCTTTCCATTCTTGTTAGTGGTTGTTATAAGAAGTCTAGCATTCCTTGATTAGTTAGATAGATTAATTTTGATATATGATTTTTGAACATTTATGTTTTTTGTTGTGTTTTAGTCATTTGTGTAGGTAGTCGAACATTGGTAGCAATGAGGATCGATCTTGGAAGAGTGAAAGACCAAAAGGCTTCAACGAGGAGCAACATTGTCGCATCAGGTCAAGGTAGGCCATCTTCTTCATTTTGTGTTTCAATTGTAATCTAGGAAAGTAGATATTTGCTTGTTCCCTTTGTAGCTAGACCCAATATAGGGCTCACTACAAGGAAAAGAACCTCTAGTGGAGGTTCTAAAGGAGGTTTTTGGTGCTATAAAATTAGCCAAAATTGCCAAAAAAACATTTTATACAACATCTGTTTTCGATAACAGAGGTTTTGGCGGAGCTTCTAATGGAACTTCAACACAACTAAAAATTGGGACGGCTGAAGGTTGGTACGAATTTTTTTCTCATCGTTGCGCGAATCAGGTGTGAACACACTAGTGGGTTTTACCGTGAACGCACCAAAATTGTAAACATACCAAGCACTGTGATGGAAAAAAAATTTCGAACACCCCAGGGTATTTAGCAACGAATCGGTGTGTGTCAGCTAGAAATTTGCACTGGGTCATTAAGGTATAAAACTGCACCGGACCTTCTAGGTGCTAAAACGCACCAAGGCATTAAATTATAAACATGCACCAACGCGTTAAAGGAAAACCACAACGGTGCATGCAACATTTGTTGGACCGCTCAGGTGGGAGTCGTCGATAAAGTGCACTGGACATTCTAATTGGTAGTGGTATTTGTGCGGTGCCCATAGGTCATAGAAACACATCGATGCACAATATGATACAAACGCACCGGTGTGCAGTAACTAACATGCACCGATGTTCATTTTGTATTTTTTAGAAACATCGACCTATGATAATGCAATTATTGTGATTTTTAAAAATTCATTATTCATCAAAAGTCAATACAT
This sequence comes from Pinus albicaulis, assembly GCA_034641835.2. Classification (NCBI taxonomy): domain Eukaryota; kingdom Viridiplantae; phylum Streptophyta; class Pinopsida; order Pinales; family Pinaceae; genus Pinus; species Pinus albicaulis. Next base: position 27,002 of record JAXQQM020063338.1, on the reverse strand, counting down.
AACTTATAACAATATTCATATCAATTAAATTTTTATTAGTGCATTTTAATATGATGTTTGGATTCATTTGTTATATCATATCATCAGATTTCACACTTGTTTAGTCAATTTAATGTCTTAAATTGCTAACAAATTATTGATCGGGGTTAGTAAACTGATGAAGTGTGGTGCACTATATGTCCTTAGTTAACCTTTCTCTTACTTTATTTTTTTGTATTTTATATTGTTTTGGAGGGTTTTTTTTCTTTTATGTCTAAGAATTTTTAATCTAAAACTATGAAAAGATTTAAATGAATCTAATGAATTTTAAGAAGGAAGGAAAGGAAGTGGTCCTAAGTTAATCTAATTTTCATAAAAATAAACCAAAAACTACTGGCTAAGTAAGACCTAATTTGGAAAACAGAGCATCTTATTTTATCTTATCATTAGTTATATTCCATGGATCAAATTATAAAACTAAGATGACAAACTATAGTGCTTGTATTAAGAAAAAGCATAAAATGAAACAACTAATGTACTTGAGGTTACTCTAGAATTCAATTATGAGGTATGACCTTATTGAGATGATCTTAAGTAATTTTCTGCACTTAAACTTCTAATTTCCTAGAATAATAAGCAAATAATGTAATGAAAACATCTAATGTATACTTAGTTACTTCCAATATTCAATTATGAAGTGTGATCTTCTTGAGATAGTCTTAAGTAACCAATTACACTTTGATGAACTAGAAAACTAAGTAAAGTCTGAAAAAGGTAACTCAGTAATTGCACTCATTAAACATTCAACCATTCAATCTTGAAACATGATTAAATGATTTTATTTTAGAACGATATTTAGGAATATTAGTGATTGCAATTAAGTGAGGATCTGAAAGAAAAATATGAAATCTTGTAAGACTAAGTAAAAACAACTAATGTGTATTTGAATTTTCTGCAACATTTAATGTGAGGTATTACCCTCTTGAGATTCTATGTGAGAAGTCAATTATACCTTAGTTTCTAAATTCCTAGAAAGAAAATAAAAATGTGCAAAGTAAAACTCAATAACTGTGTGAATTAGACATTCAATCATTTATTTTAGAAACATCTTCTTGAAATGACATTTAAGAACATCCGTTGACACAAGTGATTGATAATTCTAATCTAAGAAAATAAATGACAGAAACTAATACTAAGAAAAAAAATAAACTTTAATCTAGAAAAGAAAGTAAATCTCACACATTTTAGATGGCCAATCCAAAAGCATGAGCTTGGAAAGTTTGAGAAGCTCCAAATTCAAGCCCTCTTCTTTATTCAGAACATGAGCATTACTCCAAATCACGTGTCAGAAACAATTGCGTTTTCTGGAAAATTTATTTGTTGTGGTAATAAAATTGTTTGATGGTAAAACAGGTTTGATTATTATGATTTTTCAAATAAGAGTCGTATGTGTCATTTTGATAAATTTCACCGAGATAACTAATCCAAATCAAATTCATTTACCTCCCTCGAAAAATGGATCTACCCATCGTTTTACTCTGCGGAATATATTTGCACCATTTGATCGCTTGTTGATAAGTTCTCCAACTGTGGTGTATAAATCACAATTCACCAAGATGTTCTTTTCCCTACGGAATGGATCCCTGAATATTGCGTAAGGGTGAAAGATAACCTCACTGTACTTTCACATGGCCTGTTTAGTACTAGATTCATCATAATTTTACTTGGAAAAATCTTTGGGATCGGTAATTTGGTGAGATAAAGTTTTTCCCTTATTGTGGATATCCATCACAGAGCCTCCAATCCATATATACTCAACAATGATTTTCTCAATGACATCAGAGAGATCCAAGTTGATCAAATCTATCAATAGAGACAGACACCAGCGCACATATAACTCTTCAAGCAGGGAAAGCCTCTAATCTGCAATTATCTTTAAATAAAGGTCACTCAAAGAAGAATCTGTGGAAGCTGATGATCAGAGCAACTTTGACCAAAAATGGAATTTATAGAAACTGATCAGATTTGAATATTCAAATCAAAATTAATAGTACAATTTTTTTCGAAGGAGATAGTTGGGTTTGTGGCTGTGTGGCTTAATGGCTCAAAGGCCTGTGCATATGCTCAAGGCCAAGCCAAAGGCTGGCCTCACGCATATGTGTGGGCCTCTTTGGCTATTGTTTTATTGTTCAAAGTTTTTCGAAGGTCATGGCCATCGTTGATTTTTGGTTTTTTTTATTATGTTTTAATTAATTAATTAATTTATTTTTATTTTTTAATTTTAATGTTTTATATTTTATATTTTATTCATTATTATTATTTTTAATTAATTAATTGTTTTGCTAATAAAATTATATCTGTTATATTTTCAAAAATTAAAAAATATACATATATATTTCATTAAACAAAACAATTTATTGAAATTAATTTTTTTATTTAAAAGTTTATTGTAAAATGAAATGATGAAAACAAAATTTTAGCTGCGGAATTGCATTCCATAGCAAAAAAAAAATTATTATTATTTTTTTCGTAACAATTTTTTATTTTTATTTTTATACTAGAGATTCTTTTTATGATCCTCTAGATCATACAAAGCGTAGGAGGAAAGCATAATTGAGAAATTATTATTCAAGTTTTTAGATGTAAGAAATAAGGTCTCCTAATTACACTTTCGTGACAACAACACAAAAATGTTTAGTCAATTATGTCTTAAATTTCTAACATAAATTATCGATCGGGGTTAGTAAACTAAATAAGTATGGTGCACTGTATGTGCTTAGTTAACCTTTCTCTTACTTTATTGTTTTGTATTTTATATTATTTTGGGGGGTTTTTGTTCTTTGATGTCTAATAATTTTTAATCTAAAACAATGAAAATATTTAAATGAATCTAATGAATTTTAAGAAGGAAGAAAAGGAAGTGTTCCTAAGTTAATCTAATTTTCATAAAAATAAACCAAAAAATATTGGCTAGTTAAGACCTAATTTGGAAAATAGAGCATCTTATTTTATCTTATCATTAGTTATATTCCATGGATCTAACTCTAAAACTAAGATGAAAAGCTACAGTGCTTGTATTAAGAAAAAGCAGAAAATGAAACAACTAATGTACTTCAGGTTCCTCCAGCATTCAATTACGAGGTATAACCTTATTGAGATGATGTTAAGTAATTGTTTTCACTTAAACTTCTAATTTCCTAGAACAGTAAGAAAAGAATACAATGAAAACATCTATTGTATACTCAGTTACTTCCAATATTCAATTATGAAGTGTGATCTTCTTGAGATAGTGTTAAGTAACCAATTACACTTTGATGAACTAGAAAAATAAGTAAAGTTTGCAAAAGGTAACTCAGTAATTGCACTCATTAAACATTCAACCATTCAATCTTGAAACATGATTAAATCAATTTCTTTTAGAATGATATTTAGGAATATCAGTGATTGCAATTAAGTGAGGATCTGAAAACAAAATATGAAAGCATGTAAGACTAACTAAAAACAACTAATGTATATTTGAATTTTCTGCAACATTCAATGTGAAGTATTAACCTCTTGAGATGCTATGTGAGAAGTCAGTTATGCCTTAGTTTCTAAATTCCTAGAAAGAAGATAACAATGTGCAAAGTAAAACTCAATAACTATGTGAATCAAACATTCAATAATTTATTTTAGAAACATCTTCTTGAAATGACCTTTGAGAACATCCGTTAACACAATTGATTGATAATTCTAATCTAGGAAAATAAATGATAGAAACTAATACTAAGAAAGAAAATAAACTTTAATCTAGAAAAGAAAGTAAATATCACACATTTTAGATGTCCAATCTAAAAGCATGAGGATGGAAATTTTGAGAAGCTCCAAATGCAAGACCTCTTCTTTATTCAGAACATGAGCATTACTCCAAATTTTCACATGATTTGATAGGAGAAAGATTCCCCTATTTATACAAAAATATGAGAAGTTATCTCATTAATGAGAGTCCATGAATCTCTCCCTATATCTCTAGAGTTACAATCAGAATTGTAAATGATAAGACACATGTCTTCTTAGAGTTCCAATACAAATAGGAAATGAGACACATATCCTCATGATCCCATGATCTTCTCCACTCAAATTCGGATTTGGTTTTGGGAGGCCACATAAAGTTCTTTTAGAAGCTTCCTTTTGACCTACACATGGCAAAAATCTCATCCCACTTGTTTGGTATAAGCATATGCACATTATTTTCTAATTTTTAACCACAAATTCACTTAAAAATGCTAAGAATTAATAAAGTTTGGAAAAATGTAAATGTAACCCAATAATTGTAATGGTAAGGTAAATGTAATGAAATGGAGGTGGATTGAAGGTAATAATATGGAAATATGTAATGTAAGTGAAGGAAAATTTCAAGGCCCAACAACATCTCTTCATTATAATATTTAATCAACCATATGTTTAATCTCTGGTGTAAAATTTCACAACGACAATGGATAACACAATAGAAATAATTAAAACATAATTTATTATATATATGTGAATAAGACACTCTTTTCCATACAAAATGGGATAGTTATTGGTCCCTCTGTCTTTCAATTGGGACAATATGTCCATTATATTAAAAAAAATGTCTCATTTCATAGACAAATATTTCAAAAAATACAATGCCTTGCTTTGATATCTAAACATATTGATCATCATTCTTCGCTGGAACTGTTGTCACTGCTAAAGCTACTTCCATGACTTGGGTTATTTTGAGGAATGTTTTTCTCACTGTGTTGATTGTTTTCTTCTTCTTCAAGTTCCATCTACAAACATACAAATAAAGTGTAATGAGTGTATATACATTGGTGAGAATAATGAAAATTGCAATATTAAATAATACACATCAATGTAAATCGAAAAGAAATGTACCATAGAAAGAATTGACTCATGAACTATACACATTCTTTCAAAACCACATTTCATGCCATCTTTCAACAATTCATTTGTTAGCGTAGTTCCATACTTTGTTTCTTGTAAGTTTTATACCCCATAAAAAATCATATATTATCTATAAAATATTTTTATTATTATTAATTATAGATGGAGCTAAGTAAAACAATATATATGCTTACAAATTCCACTTTAATTTCTGATATGCAAACATATACTGAAAAAAAATATTTAACCCAATTCTAATCAATTCTTTGGATGGATCTTATTTGTATGTTAGCACCTGTTTGAAGAAATTCAATGATGATTGTCGTAAAACAACTTAAAATATACAAAAGTGAAATTTAGTTAAGCTATTATAAGAAAGTAACGATTACTCACAACATATTAATCAACCCTTTTCTTCCTTTTCATCCTATTTTATGTGCTGAATGAGTTCCATTTTCTTTTCTTTTCTGTAAGAAAATACTTGAAAATTAATATTTAATGCTAAAATGTTTATTTATTGTACCTAATCAAAAAATTCAATAATTACATATTGCGCTTGAAGCACATTGTTGTTGAGATGGCTCCTCGTGCGATGAAATTATGTCCATTTCTTTGACCATCTCCTTGTACACCTTTTTGGACATTCCTAATGGCATATTTCTAATGTCAGCTCGTTCTTCCTTTGAGATTTTCATAAATCTTTTTGAAAATGTAACATGGCAATAAACAATTTTATTTTTTATATTTATATATGAAAATTAAATATAAGAAAAGTGATATTTATAAATGATTGCTTTCTAGTAATATATACATATAATTCAAGAAAAACATTTAAAGGAATATTACTTTTTCATTACTTCTTTTTTGTTGTTGTACGTTTTTGCTATTAAAAGTCTCACATGTCTCATTGACCAATTCTCTGGAAACTCATACTATGGTTTAAATAAAACTTAGTTCTTGGAATCAATGGATTTATTTTTGTATTGTAAGTGGAATGAATGTCTATAAATTCATTCCACTCGATCCCTCAAAGTTTTGTAAAAGTTTTTCCCCCTTTCGCTAACCTCCAACACCACTCCAAATGAGCTAAGGCTCAATTCATTTTCATTTGGATGTTTTATTTTTTTTCTTTTCTTAGAACAAAATTCCTTTTCTTCGTTGTTGGTCCCTGTAGAACATTAAACATATGTGAACTAATAGATTGTTTGAAACATGTTATCTAATATTTTTAAGTATATTATTAATGAAAATTCAAAAAAGAAACTCATATTGGATCGCTAATATTTTTTCATTCACCTCATTCATCCTTCTGCAAAATTTCCATCAAGATTTTATGCTCTTGTAGTTTTATATCAGAAATAATCTTATCGAGCTTCATCATTTTGTGACTCTGCATGATATACAGTAAAAAATATATATCAGTTGAACTTACAAATAGTTCAAAAATAATAATTTTTGTCAAAAAATTACAAAGAACTTGCCTTTGTTTCTTTTCTCGATGTGCTATCAGTATTTTTATTACTTGATTTCTTGTCAAACATTTATTTATGAATATGAAACCTATACCATGCCATTCATTAATATATTTTATAGATATATCACGTACTTTTCAGGTAAAAAAAAATCAAGAAAATGGTGTGCCTTTCAAAAAGTATGCACCGAAGGCAGTGCAGGAGGTTCGTATAAACACACCACCAAAATAGTAGAAATACCATACAATGCTCTCTATCAACAAGGATACCTGATGCGTTATATGTTAATCAGTGCACCGATTAACATAGACATAAATTAATAATTAATTTTTTTATCAAAGCTTGTTTTTTTTTCAGTACTCAATGAACTGTCTAGAGATTTTTAAAGTTAAGGATCCACGGGAGGCTAATGTTTTAATTGGAAAGAGGATCCACTACTCCTTAAGGTAAAATGCATATGAATCTAAAGGATATCTATGTTGAATCACTTCAGTGCACAAATCTGCCATGGTTTCACTTGTTTACCTTCTGCTAGAGCTTCTCTTGTAGTGCTACATTATGTGCATGTGCCTTTTCAAATTTCTCCTTCAAAACTGACTCTCTGAGCCTCACATCAGATAAATCCTTCCCCAACTCAGCTATGCTTCCTTCCATGACTCCTATGCAATACACTCCTTTATATGTGGCAAGATTCATCCAATGATCGGTGCCTTCCCTCTCTTCCTCCAACTGATAAAACAAAGGAATTGTGAACTTTTGAGAGATTAACCTACCCCCCTCAATGTATGTGTAGTAAGAGATGATATTGGGTTGAGGGATAGGGTTTGGCACTATTGCAACATATTTTATGATTTGGTTTGGTGAGGTGGCCTCTTATTTATCATCTTTTCCTTCCTCTTTTTCATCATTTTTTCCTCTTGTGTCTTTCCCTTGGCTTCCTTGACCTCCTACCCTTATGTGGTTGTCTTTTCCCCTTCAACCAAGGATTTTTTCTAGAAATCTATGCTTGCTGGAGTTTCTTGTAGAAAAAACATAGTTTCCCTTAGAAAACTTTGTTTTTCTTACTAGAGACTCTATTTTTTTTTTTTTTTAACTCTTTTCAGTCCTTGGAGGGTCTGTGGTGGTTGCATGAGGTGTATGGGATGCCACTTTGGCTAAATTTCTTCTGATATATGTTATAGGGGAAATTATGGGTGAAGTGACCTCTTGCAACTTTCCTTCCTCTAATATTATTTATTCCTCTTTATTTTGTGACTCTTCAATGGTGATATGGCTCTTGGTGGGAGTTTGTGCTTTTTCATGTCTCACCCTCTGACTCTTCCTAGTTCTGAAGTACATATGTGTCTGCCTCTTTCATTTTTTATTTATAGGTGTGCTCAAAGAAGTTAGGGTGGAAACTACCTCTTGATTTGTGATGTTTGGTGACATGCTAGTGTCTTGAGGGGAGGTTTCACTTCCTAATATAGGTTCCACACCTTCCTTTTCCTCAGTACTTTATTCCTCCTTTCCGTTAGATTTTTATTTCTCTCTCTGATGTATGTATGTTTTCTGCCTCAATTTCCATCTCTTTTTTTTCTTATTTGTTTTCTACCTCCTCTTCCTATTCTTCTACCTCCTCCTCTAGTTCCTCTTCTACCTCCTCTACCTATTCTTCTACCTCCTGTTCTAGTTCCTCTTCTACCTCCTCTTCAACCTCTTCTTCTTCTTCTTCTTCTCTTTCTCTAAGGCTAGAAGTAGAGGATTTCCCTATTTGGGTAGATATAAAGGTTTCCCTATCCATGTATGTGAAATAAGACCAAGATATAGGTAGGTTCAACCTTTTCAAGACATCATTTACAATTATTTTTATTAGGCCATGATGGGCCAAGTCTTGATATTTCCTTTTCCTCAATTTATGACTCATGCCAGTTATGGAGTTCAGGAGGAAGTGAGGGACACTCAATATTTGTTCAAGTGGGATCTTCCCTTGAAACCTTATTTCATTTAAAAATCTAAAATGATACCCATAGACCACAATAAGTCTGACTTCACAAGAAATAACATTCATCATGTGGAAGGCTACTTCATCTGAGGGGTATGGAAGGCTTTCTCTCCTCACTCCATTTTTGTCTTCAATGTACTCCTCTCCTGGTAGAAAGAAATTATTCTTAGTTGTAGTGCTAGGCATTCTTTCCTTAACCCATTTGAATCCCAAGGGCAAGGTTGTAACTTTATTTATGAGTTCAGGAGATAATGTGATGGCCATGCCTCTAATCACAGTGGTGGCTCATTCTTATGAATGTGACTATAGATCCACTGCAAATTATTTAGCTATCTCATCATCAGAACCTTTCAATAGTTCAAATAACCCTAGCCATTGGTGATTCTGGATGATTTCCATAAGCTGAGGGTGCTGCCTAATTCTCTTAATGTCAGTAGCCTCTCTTCTATTGAATCCCCCTCCCATTTTAATGTCTATGACACGAGGGTGGTGAGAGGTTCAAGAGTTATGTCTTGGAGATAGAGGACTTGAAAAAAAAATCAATAAAATTTCTTTTACCTTTTAACTATCAAATTTACTTTTGGTGAGTGTGAATTGTATGCAAAAATTTTAGTGCTGGAGGATGAAAATCCACTTTCCTTGGCCCTTTGTTTTTTTGGTTTGAGATATGGTGGCTTTGGGAAGCCATTTCACCCAAAGATGACTCTGAGATGCCCTCTAAACCCTTGTTGGTTTGCTTTTAAAGTTTGTAGAAAAGCTTTGTTTCCTGTAGCACGATGGTGCATGCAAGCCCAAACCTCGATGTTGCTCTTTTGATGGCTCCCGCTGCTCTCCTGGTATTCTTGCTCTTAAAAATGCTCAATGAAATGGTGAAAATCAGATAAATATTACCTTTATTGGAATTTTATGTAATATTCCAAAATTAGCATGCAGCTAATTGGAATATTAATTTTTTCTTTTGTCATTTAGATAGATGAATAAGTGTGTAGGGAGACTTATAAATATATTTATTAAGAATCAAAGCCCTCTTAATTTGAATATTGATCATCTTGATAGCTGGATAAAGCACCTCCATGTGTGAACAAGAGATAAATCATGTGGACAGGGTTAATGTTGACCAAATCAATAGCATTGGTATGGAGAGAGTGGCTCATCAATGAGAGACAACACAGTGTTAATGGGGGAAAGTATCCAAGAGAGTAGTGGCTTTAATGAGTGGGTCCTTTTTGGGTCCTATAATTTATAGGATCTCAAGGTGATTAGTTATTTCATCTAAGATCTTTCATATTATAATTAATATTCCGTGATTGTAAATTATTTCCAAATAAGGTTAAAACCTTAGGAAAAATATGCTTGCATGTCCAAATGCAACATTAGGAGATAATTAAATATGTTTTGATTTCATTAATCACATCATTTAAATGTGATTAAATAATTTGTAATAAGGTTGGGCACTACAGGTTTTAATTTTGTCAAAAAAGGTCAAAACTGGCAAAATAATGGATTATCCAAGGTTTTGGAGACCCATTATAATTTAAACGCGCTCAAAGGGAATTGCCTTACAAACCTTTGAAACTCATCCACATTACCATGTTTCATTGGCGAGGACCCACCTCACCTTTTTGCATTGCTTAAATCCCAAAATCATTTAAATTGTCGTCTCCTACAAACCTTTTGAAGGATCATATATGATCAAGTTGGACCCATTCCACACCACACTTCCTTTTTCATCTCATTTTTTCCATTGAAAATCGTTAAACTTACCCTTTTTTTGCCTTTCGACTTTACCCTTCCACCTTTACATTTTCATCATTTTTCACTTACTCCAATTCATTATTCCCCGATCGCAATTAAAGTAGGGCCCTCTTTGCATTTTACAGATTTTACATGTTTCACATCGCAACAAAACTTAAAAAATGCGATCGACGATTTGCGATTTTTCAAATCGCCAATTTGTAGTACATCACATCGCATATGTTTTAACTGACCTTTGAAAGTGCCTGCAATCTATTTGTTTTAACTTGTGATGCGGCAAGTTGGCCCCACCTCAGTAGCTTCACCCCGCAGTTTACAGCCTTTGCAATACATTGATATATTATGAAAACACCATAAAACCTTACCTTATCGCATAAAATTCCGTCGATTGCAGTGGGCTCCATTTCTCCTTCATACGTCATCCTCCACTATGTGCAAATCATACATCTCAGTTTTAAATGTTTACCTCATTTTTCCAAGTGCTACATTCAACGATGTGCGATGCGGGTAGGTCCCTCTCCTGCACTTCACAAATTTTAGATGTTAACCCCACAATTTATAAATTAAATTTGAAAGTTGTGATGTGCGCTTGCGATCCGGTCCCACTTTTCCCTTGCCACGTCACTTACCTCCTTCCCCGCACTTCGCACTTTGCTATTTTTAGTTTTTACATCCTCCTCGCTTATAATAAAACTTAAAAACTGCGATCTGCGATGTGGTCTAGTCCCACCATCCCTCCACGTCGCATCCCACTTCGCATCACATCTCCGATAACATTCTTTATAAACTTAAACTCTAAATGTTGTGAAGTGCATAGATGTGATGCGACTTCAGAATCAAAATTTAAAATATTTCAAGTACGGTATATTGATTTTTCACGGTGTTCTATTTACAAAATGGTTTTAACTCATCAAAATGATTTCGGGTGACAAAACAATAGAAAGGTCGAGTCGGGTAGTAAATGGCATTCAACACCCCCTTCATGGAATAGTTCATTCGCCAGCACAACATTTAGTCTACCAGCATATCATTAAAAGGTGATCCACGTCCTAGCTACTCCACTACATCAGCACCTGCTCTGCACTGTGCATTTCACTGAGACTATAAGTGTGTAAGAAGTTAGATTTTTTGTTCAGGTTTAAGCCTAAAAATACCATGTCTGTTAGATACTGTTTTTTTGTAATTTTTTGTTTAAATACTTCAATTTTGGAAGTATAAAAGGTCGATTGATTGAGATCATAATTGATACTATCTTTTGGAGTATTGTAAGCTTTTTCAAAGCAATGGAGCATCAATAATAATTAGACCATTCAAAAGATTCATTTGGCTTAAATACTAGTGATGTTTTTCTTCGATTAGTATTGTTTCATTGTCATATTTAATTGTAATCATCTGAGTTGTAATTGTAAAGAAGAAAGCGTGATGAATAGGATTTAATTTTGAGTACCTTATTTTGGCCGTGTTTACAATCATAATTTTTTACACTAAATTCCAAACTAAAGAATTATTAATTGCTCTTTATTTTTGCTGAACCTATTCATATTTCTGTCATAATCCATTTATAAATCCAATAGATCCAGTAAATATTCATAGCTTTCCCTGTGTTTACTTTGTGAAAAGTTGATGCAACCATCCAGTTATATTTTGACTCCATTTCCCAATAGATATTAATAAATTGAATACAATCAATCCTCCAAAATCTATAACAAACTAAAAACCCCAATAAATATCATAACTAGCCTAAAAACTTATCCAAACAAAGATAAATCTTATAGAGAGATCCCTCTTTGAATCTAGGAAGGCTAGGTCCTGGATTCCAAAGTTGGTTTGATGTTGGCCTATGTGATTAGTTCTCACAATCTAGAAAATTACAGAACGTTAACAGGACCCAAGGTGAGAATGCTCACAATGCATATAAGGCAGGCCAAGGCATCCATAAAGGTTATGTTGTTTATTATTGATTTTTATCTTTTTAGATTTGGATTTTTCAGGTGACATTTTTATGCATGCTTTTGTTGATTAAAAGGGTTTGTTGTGCTGCTTAGCACAAGGGTGTTCTCGAGCGAGAATCCCACACTCATCCTCAGGGGACTTCGAGTGTCAACTTAGGAGAGTTATTATTGAGTTGCATATTCACATTCCAGCATCAAGGCAAGCTTTAGTCTTCATCTACAACATAGTTTCTTTTCATAGTTGTGTTGTGTTGCAGGGTTGCAATAGTGGAGGGTTTGTAGGGCCATTTTCTGAGCTTGTTTTCAGTGGAGGAAGAATTATTTCCATTAGAAGGCTAGAAAAGAGGGTCCTTGGGCTTTATTTCATACTTTGGCACCAGTCTAGCCTATTCCCATCACTTACAGTGCAGATTCCCTCATAGACTACGTTATTCTAGTGAGCATTTGTAGTGGAGGATTCAGTGCTTGATTTGGAGGGTGAGATCTTTAAGGAAGGGATCAGACTTTCACTTGGAGGATCTATTGGAGGATATCCATAAATTTCATATCAGTTCCAGCCACCTCCTTCCTAGTATTCAGTTGCAGCTACAATTCAGCCCTAGGGCAGCATTCCGACATTTTGTACTTTTCTGTATTTCAAGAAACCCTTTCTGGGTTGTCTTGTAAATGTGTTTGGGAGCCTAGATCTCTACTCCCAGCACTTTGTGAGCCATATATGAGCAGATCTACATTATTTTACATTTCTAGTAGTAGTTTATCCATTGAGACTGTGTTATACTTGTTCTCCAACATTCTTCTATGTGTCATCATTTCATGTTTTGGCATATGTATTCACGGGAGGCTTGTTTGCCTTGATTATTTGAGCTGCGCCCATTTTTATTGTACTTATTTACTACTTATTTACACAATAAAATGGCTCCATTTTTGTCACACATGTTGGTGTAATGTTATTCACTACTATTTCCAGCATTTTTTTCTATATTCCTGTCTTTTCCATATTGGAATATTATAGTGGTATCAGAGCATAATATTGGCTCAGCCTATGAGTTTCAACCAATATTCTATATACAGAAGCAAAATAAGAAGAACAGATCTATAATGATGGAAGGAATGAGTTTTACCTCATATATTTCATATCTTTGAAGAGCCTCTCCAAGGTGGTCAACAAAATTAGAAGGGAGATATGCAATGATACCTCAAGAGGGTTTCAAGATGAGGAAGGTCGATGCACTTCCTATCAGCAGGAGAAGAAATCGGTACTACATAGAGCTCCAAAGAAATATACTATGCCCACTTTCTTTGAAGAGGAAGGTGAAAGACATGGAGATGGAGGAAATCTAGATCATGAGATTCTAAGTGATTACTTTGTAGAGTACAAGTCTCAATCAAGGGCTTTCTAGGAGAATCTAACTCTCCAACAATTCATTCAGCTCAAAGAAGAGAGGATACCTTGCAGCAATAGACGCAGAAAACACAATATATTTCTATTGTCTACATTTGATGGGTCATTCACATGCACTGCAAGGGCTTGGAGAAAAAATTTAGATGCGTTCTTCCTGCTACATCCAGTAGTAGAAAGAGAAGCCGTTGAAATTACAACATTGCACCTTGAGGGCGAAGCAAAAATTTGGTGGTTCAACCATTTGAGTCATGCAAGAGTGACTGATTATGAATATTTTACTCAAAGGTTTATCAAGAAAATTGATAAGAAGAAATCAGAAGAAGAAAAACTTCCACCACCACTTGCTGCAGAAGTACTTCCACCATCAGGAGAAGGAACACTTGCACCCTTGCAAAGTGGTATTAATCTCTTGACACTTAGAGTCCCATGCATTATTCAGGAGATGCATGAGAAGGAAGAGACTTATACCAACACTGGTGTGCAGTAGAGGAGCAACCATCATCATCACCAACAATTGGAGGAGTCATTACACTGGTGGGAGGAACCCTTGTAGCAATACAAGATGTTCCCAAGGAGTAGCTTAACCAAGGTATGAAAACATCTCCACTTCGTGTTATTTCAGCACAACATATGGAGGGTTGTGGGAACATGCCATCATGGCAATTTCATGACCTAGGGTAAAAGCACACTGCTGATTTGGAGCAGCATATTGTCACTACGTAGAGGACCCTTAACAAGTTCAAGGAGGAGATGTACAAGCATCTTGGTTTTTCATTATTGAGTTGCACATAAGATTTTGGGTTGGAGTGTAGAGTTTTGGAGGATACGATTATCATAATCCTAGTCAATTCAAGGCAGAACTATATGTTCAACATTGTTCATGATCATGAGACATCAGATGCACCATCATGGAGACCAAAAGTGATGTCATGGAGTACCAGTCATGAGTTTGGGGCCCAACTAATATTGGGGCATTTCAATGACCATTTTACTTGTGTAGCAGTGGATAGGAAGATGGTTGATGGAGGACATATTATGATGGATGACATCTCCCATTATTATGATAGATCCTTCTTAATGAGCACATCACACCTCAAAGAGGATATTTTTCCTACAACATATTTGGATCCTTATGGGTTCAACTTGGTCATTGATGAGTGGTATTCATGTGGAGATCTCTAGGAGGTTGCACCTAAACTCGCATGAAATGAAAATATAGTTATCAGATTTGGGAGGATGGTGTTCTTGATTAGAGGGATACCAAATTGGAGTAGGATGGAAGACACGCACATTTGGATGAATGGGTGTGGATGGTGAGCAAGGGATTGATGAGCCACTTGCAGATCTATGACACAGGGAAACAGGAGGCATGACTATGATGGCTACTCTTGAAAGAGTTTTTCCATCATGTGACATATCCTATGTCAAAGGGTATGTTATGGTTTGGGTCATTTCATGGAACCCATATGTTATGGTAACAGAATATTTAATTGTATGGGGCATTCTACAAGTCAACTATCATGTTTTTACTCCATGACTTGTATGATGATGAGATGATGAGGCAACAAAGGTTATTGTTTCTTTGGTTACTCTTGGGAGAGTATGGGTTGATTTTTTCCGATACATTGCATGATGTTTCAGGAGTAGAGGATGGCACAATCATAATGCAAAAGGGCTACTACTTAGCTTTGGAGAACTAGGAGACAGTTCCACATGGGGAGGAGTCTTCCATATGTAGCAACATTATGGAATGTGGCTTTGGAATTTTTCATGTCAAAGGATGGAGTTGTGTTATGACAGGAGCCTTATTACAAAGGCCAACAACACTATCACTTTGGATTTTGGATTTGTTGATGGAGTGTTCCCCGGATCGCTTCACAAATGATGCACGTGATAGGCATGTAAGAGATGAGAGTTATGGAGTGGTGGATGGAGACATCTATTACTGGGATATGATATTCTTGACTTGGATTCCCAAGCACAAGAAGAAGGCTTTACATGCAACATGTGGTTCATTCCTTTCTATTCACCAAGGCCTCATGGAGATGTATGAGACCACTATGGAGAGATCATCCATGGATCTCATTATCAGCTTACTCACGATACATGGCAAGATTTATATTTTTGCACTTATTGATCAACAAAACAAAGTATTTTCACTCTCTTACCATCTATATATAGTGCATTTCTCCACAAGAGCGAAAGTTTATATGTGGGATTCATGGTATTTCTAAGACCAACATCAGTGATGGAGATAGCCATTTCTTGTATGGATTTTGGCAAGTATTATTCTATGCTTGGTATGCTTAGTTGATACACAATTCCATTTACTACCTTATAGTAGATTAGCAAACATGCACAACTAGAAAATGGTTGGGAGATAACTTGCCAAATTATGTTCTGAAACAACAATTAGCAAAACTTCATTGTATCCACTTAAGAAACCATTGGTACCATCCATCATTACACATAAAACTCAGTATATTTCTAATTTGGATACCATATGGTGATGATGTTCTATTCACTTTGGATGGGATGGTTTGGGCAAACAAGGTTCATAGAACCAAAGAGTGGGTCTTTGAGGATCCAATTTCCTTTTTGCCTCTTATGGGAAACATTATTGCAACCCAAAATTAGTAGCAGATCTAGACATATCATAAGTGGAGAGAGAGCCAACATGGGATAAACAATTTGGTCTATCATGTTCATCCATACATCCCACCTACATTGTAGGAGAAAAAGGTGGAAGATTTTTACCATGAATTACCATCTTGGAGGGTGATTCATTTTTCTTGGACAATAGATTGGGGATTGGAGCTTCACATGGGAATGAAGGTTCCCAATATTTTTCAGATTCCATGCCTCAAGAAGGCCTCTAGACAACATATAGTTGCCTCCATGGATATCCCACTACTTCATGATGAGAGCCACTTGGGTTTATCACCAAAGGCTAACTTGTACATTTGGGAGGAGAAACTAAGGGGCATAGTGATGAGAAAACATCTTGTTCAATGGAGAATCGTATCATATGAGGATGCTACAGGAAGAGGAGAGGAGGATCTTCAGTTCTATCATTGTAGTTTCTTGAGAAAATGAAATATTTGGGAGGGGAGGACTGTAATATTCAAAAATTAGCATGCAACTAATTAGAATAATAATTTTTTCTTTTGTCATTTATATAGATGAATAAGTGGGTATGGAGACCCATAAATATCTTTAGTAGTAATAAAATCCCTCTTAATGTGAATAGGGATCATCTTGATATCTGGAAAAAGCACCTCCATGTGTGAACAGGGGCTAAATCATGTGGACAGGGTCAATGTTGACCAAATAAACAACATTTTTATGGAGAGAGTGGCTCATCAATGAGAGACAACGTAGTGTTAATGGGGTAAATTTTTCATGAGAGTAGTGGCTTTAATGAGTGGGACCCAAGGTGAGAAGGTCCACAATGCATATAAGGAAGGGCAAGGCAGCCGTAGAGGTTATTTGGTTGATAATTGATTTTGATCTTTTTAGATCTAGATATTTTAGGTGACATTTCTATGCATGCTTTTGCTATTTAGGAGGGTCTGTTGTGCTACTTAGCACAACGGTATTCCGGAGAGGGAATCCCACATTCATCCTCAGGGGACTTTGAGTGTCCTCTCAAGATATTTATTATTAATTTGCATATCCACATTCGAGCATCAGGCCAATATTCATTCTTAAGCTACACCGTAGTTTCTGTTCAAAGTTGTGTTGTGTTGCAGGGTGTTGATGCCTCTAAAATTGCTGCTACAACATTGAGGGATAACCACCCGGTCCAGACCTTACTACAACTCCTTTTTCGTTTATGATAGTGGCTCTGACTGGTTAACTAGGTCCAGTTACCTTTTCCCTATCTCTATTGGCTTATGATGTATCCTTAACTACCAATAGACAGGGATATCAGATCAATTCTTCTTCCTGATCAGGCAAGAGAATGATCCTTAAGCTGATTTGGGTTCAACCAAACCACAACTAAGATTTTGCCTCTTCAAGAAGAGGACTTAAAAGAATGCAGAACTTAATCTAAATGCAAACTTATTCTATAATGCAAGAAAAAGAAACTAATCTAAATCCTATCTTAATTAGGTAGATATAGATCTAACCCAACTAAGAGCAAGATAATTGATTGATGAGAATTTAAATATGTCTAGCTTTTAGTTAATGTCAAGCTAACGAAGAAATTAAATTAGCTCACATTTGTGAATACCAAAACACATTCTATTGAGACCATTTGACTGAAATAATAAATCAACAACACTTCGGAAGAAATTCACAAAAATGATATCAATTATCAAATCAGTCAAGCCAATAATAAAACAATAATATGTGGAGAAATTCTCAACACATTATTATTTAACAAATTAGTTTTATAAGACAAATTTCTGAGCAATGGTTACTCAAAAAATAGAGTTTAATTCATAAGAGCATAACAATTTGAGACAAATTATCCATATCAACAGAAATGCATAAACATGAATAAAATGAAACAAAAATTTTATTAACATAAAAATTGAAAATGGTATTTGATACAGAAATGCCAGAAATACCATTTAAATGAATCTTCTTCTCTGATCCTGGTCTCTAACAGTACTTTACATTACTTGAATTTCTACTTTCAAAACTAGAGTTGCAAAAATGCAAACTCTGCCCATCATGCATAATTCAAGATATAAAGAAAAAACCATCATTAATTTTCAGATCTGAAAATTTATTCTCCTTTCTCCTAAAATTCTAAATTCCTATTACAAAAATGCTTTTAGAGGTCTGGAATTGCAGAGGAGAGCAGCCCATTTTTACATTTTTCAATCTGCAATTTATAATCCTTCCAAAAGTATTTTGAGAAGAGAGTTTATTGAAGAAACATTTGCCCAATCCAATTTTATTTGTTCAAAAATTCCAATCTTTAATTGCTGGAGCTTTCTCATTGATTGAGATCTTTTCTCCATATCTCTTCTATTGTTTTTCCTGCAAAAAGAAATTAAAATGAATTAAGATGCAACAATAAAATCAAAATATTATCTCTAACATTAAAAAAAATCTAATCAAATTCTATTTAAATAAATAAATAGGAAATTTGAGCTTCTTGTTTATGCTCATAATAATTTTAATTAACCAAGGATATTATTGATGCATGAATTTGAAATTAGAAGAGGTTGGGAAAATGAAAATGAAGAAAACAAAACTCAAAAAATCGATTTTTTTTAGAAATTCGGAGCTTGATCTTCTGCCTAATTTTTGACCCAATAAATGACCAAATCTGTTAGTGAAACCTCCTCAGAAATGTTCTCCTTGATTTTCTTTTTCCAATGAGCCGTCCTGAGCCTCATTTGGCCAAGTAAAACTCAATCTATGAGCCTCCAAAGTTGATAAGTCAAATCTGATATAAATCTGAAAATTCAGTTGCTAGGCCAAAAATCAGAATTTTAATTAAAAATCTAATCCTAAATTAGATTATAATTATCTAATAATAAATCATAATTTAATTGTTAATTATAAACTAAACTAATTATTAATATTAATCTAACTAACTAATATAATTAATAATTATTTATAATTGAATTAATTAGATTTTACATATTAAGTAATTTAATCTAAACTTAACACTGAACTAAACAAACTTAAAACTATGTTAATATTAAATTAAAACACAACACTATATTAAATTAAAATCAATTTTTACCTATGACTAAAATAATACTAACACTAACTTACAGTTAACACTACACTATCTTTAAAACTAACGCTAACACTAACATAACCTTAATAATATATTAAAATAAATTTATTAATTTATCATTCCACTAATTAAAATTATCCTAATTAATACTCCACTAATCTACTACCAATCCACTATACTAATATTAAATTAGATTAATATTATACTAACACTTCACTAATATAAAACTAGACTAACATTACACCTATGACAAACTAACACTACTTACCTCTAAACTAACATTACACCTATGATAAGACTAACTTAATACTAACAAATATTAACTTAAAACTAACGTTATCTTCCACTAACGTTAATATTTATAAACATTAAACCAACATTAAAAATAACGCATATTATTTAACACTATTGTTAATAGTAACAACAACTCATCGCATTGGGGTTAACAAATCATCACATTGGAATGTTACAAATGCGATTCATAACTCATTGCATCGGAAAGTTACAAATGCAATTCATCGCATCCGCATAAACTCAATCGCATCACATGAGCTGAATGCAACTCATCGCATCGGGGTTATTCATTGCATCAGGGTTTTTAAAAGGATGTGGAGATTGAAATTTTTTGATTCGATGTTACGATTTTATTTTTGGTTTTTATATTTTTGTTTTTTTACTTTTAAATATATATTTTTTATATTAAATTCTAATTTAATTAATTAATTATATAATCATTAATTTAATTAATTTAAAATTTAACATTAAAAATTAGTTTTTTTGTTTTGGTTTCATGATGTTTAAATTAGATTGTGAATCTATCTAAAATGATGATTTTCCTAAATAAGCTACAACCACTTTGACATTTTGGTTTTTTTGGATTTTTCGAGTTTAGTAATTTATTTGAAAATTGGAGTAAATCATCGAAATCCCGATGCTTCATTATTTGGATGTATAAGTAAAAAAAATTAAAAATATTAGTCATAACTAACTATGGGTTAATATTTTAAACTAAATGCATTATTGAACTAATGAAAAAATGTATATTTTACACATTTTATAACCCAGACGACATAATTGATTAGACTTCAAACGAGTGCTATTTAAAAACCAGTTGACCAAATGAGACGAAACAAGCGTCAACAGGAAGCTTATAAAAAATCGATTTCAACCAAGCAATGAAAACAAGAATCTAAATAAAATGAAAAATTAACAAAATCGTAAGACAATTGACTCAATAAAAATCCTAAAAGGTGTTTAGCCAAAATTTTTATAGAAAGGGTCCCCATTATTTGATGTGAACAAGTTAAAAATGGGGGGGGGTTGTTGTACCGTAACAATTGGCGATTCACTGGAAGAAACAATTATCTCTGTTTGATATCAATGAGATTTTCTCAAAATTAAAGTAAAAATAATTAAAGAAGAGAAATTATTTTTGGAATGCTTGACTAGGTTCATTAATATGAATAAAAGCAATAATTATCTTACTGTAATTTTCTTGAAATTCCTTATAAATTAAAATATTTCATAACTATATATCAGTCCTTAATTAGTTGTAGAGATAAAGCAGGGGTCACTTTACATCTTAGCTTTTAAAATGTACTCATTTGTCATAGGTAGAGCCACTGCTGCCAGCAAACATCTATATTCTCGACAGTGTTACCTTTTAATCATCAATGATTCAGAATCCCATCTATTTAAGAATTATTGACCTAGAGATAAATCCATTTATATTTATATTTTTTATTTTTAATTCTTAAAATCTATTGTCCTGGTTTGGTAGCCAGATAGTTGACAATGCCATTCACTGGTTATAATTGGACTGAACAAGCTGGCTCGTGATGAGACCCCTTGTCTTACAATTGTTTACAATTATAAGCCATTACCCTGGTTTGTTTAGTAGTGTTGGTAATGTCAGCCTATTTTCCCCCTATGATCATGGTAAGCAGGCTCGCAATGATACCTCTTATCTTTTAAGTTTAAATATATTTGTGGATTACACTCTAGAAAAATAAAACTCTTTTAAATAGGGAGAATCGTTAACTCCTTAAGGGTTCAGAATGAAAATTTCAGAGTTAAAAGTTCTTTGCTGTAAAGTGTCTTTACTTGGTTAAAAATAACTTTTCTTGACTGATAATAGAATTTTGAAAGAGATTAATAAAATATTGAAATCTCAAAATAATTACAATTTTGATGAAAAATAAATTTCTCAGATTTCATGATACTTTGTCAACCTCTCTTGTTTTGTAATCTCTTCCTTAAGTATGTCTACCTTTATAATAAGGAAAATAAATTTTGCTAAGAGATTTAAGAAAAAGCTAATAGGAGACTATTAACAATTTTTTCTATTTATGCCAACCATTGTTAGGTAACAAGAATGCCTTTCATATAAATCATGGCAAAGTCACCAAAATCAAAACTGAAAACCAAAGGAAAAGAATTCTTAAGCTAAAGTGAGAAAAGAAATCAGCGAACAAAAATGAAGCAATTAAAAAGTGGAAAGAAAAATCCAAGTTTTGAAATACAAACTCTAACAAGAATTTTTATACCAATGTCTCAACAACATGAAGTAAAATAAAATAATCTTGTAATCATTCCTCCTTATGTCGAGATCCAGAAAACTTATGCCTTGCAGGGTTGTAAATGTTTTAGGCTTTTTAGATAGTAGTGATGATAAAATTCAGCCATAATGAAAAATTTCTGTCTGATGTCAATCTTCTTGTTTTTCAAAGCATTATCTTAATTATTTTCTAATAAAAGGAATGCTTTAAAGAAATATATTAAAGGTTTGGAAACTTCCTAGTGTAGCTATTTCAACGAAGACTATCGCTGCTTCTTGAAATAAAACCAGGAAAAGAGCATAGGGCTTCCAAAATATAATTTTGCAGATGATTGAAAGATTTTCTGAAGAGTTGCAAAATAGATTTAAATATCAGCATAATTTAAAAACAAAAAATGAAACTAAATTAATGAAATGAAAATTAATGAAAGTGGGTACATGAATCTTACCATTGGATAATTGCATTTGATATTACCTGAAGGTATCAATTTCTCCAATACTAGTTGACTTCTTCTTTTAGTTGACATAAAAAATATGAAGAAGGAAAACTAACCAAAATCCTATAACCCTAAATCATTATTTATTTTATTTAAACTAAAGCAAACAGTAAAATGTAAAAATGGAATGCTTTGTGTTCGAGGGAATTGAAATTAAAACCAATGCATCAGAAATAAGATTGAGGATTTGCAGTGATGAATGTTCTCAAAATATTATAAGTTTTATACAGATTCCATGATTTTTTATAAATTGTTTAGAATTAAGACCAAATTTAAGATAATGAAATTTAAAAATAGAGAGGTCTTTAATTTCATATTTAATTATGGAATTATTTAAAACTGAAATATATGAGAAATAAAAATGATTTGAATATGCTGCAAATTTGTCATCAATCACTTTAGTATCATAGCAGTTACCCAAGATTGCTTTAAATTAACACAATACCTTATCGGATGATGCATATTTCATGCGTTGAAGTTTATCGCATCGGGGGTTGCAGTAGTGAATTGCTGATATGAGATCATGTGAAAAGAATATGTGCGATGAGATGGAGCGATCATACGATTGAAGAAATGTTATACTTAGGATCGGGGACAGTCATGTCGCAAATTGCACATCGCACACCACATCTCGTGATTTGTACTTTGCATAATGCACATTGCTCATTGCGCATCGCAGATTCGGAATAGTGACATGTCCATGAATAAAAGTGCGATGAAGTGATTGCGATATCGGTAATACGATAGATGACGTGGCTTTTGGCATTATGATATATGCATCAAAAATGCGATGAGCAATATTGATATCGACATATCTGAATATTGGAAAATAGTCATGTTGGAAATTCCAATATGATTCTTGCGATAGCAACGATGCGATGTTTATAATAATTGGTGATGAGCGAAGAGCGAAAAATGATGAGAAATCGGCAAATAGTGAAAAATGATAGCGATAAGCAATCGACGATGAGTTAAAGTGATAGCAATGAGAAATTTACGATGAATTGTCACATCGCAACTTTTAAAATGAGCGCACAAAGATGTGTTCTATTTTCCTCCCGATTTGTGATTTGTGTTTGGACTTATCGCATCAGAGGTCTTTCAAAATTAATCCTTGACTAATTTAATAATTTGCGATTGTGATTTGAACTTTATCGCATCAGACTTTTTGCAAATGGATATATCAAAATGAGGTCTCTTCGATTTGCGATTTCCGATTCGGTTCATCGCATCAGAACTTTTGAAATGAATGAATCAACCTTATGTTAAATGCGATATGCACATTTGCGATCTGATAACATATTTAATTGATGATTGGCAATTTTAAGCACATGATATAACAATTCTTGATATGCCAATATGCGATGAGAAATGGACCCAATGGATTTATTATGATCATTTAATATCATATCGGCTCCATGACATCGATACTTTAAAAATTATGACCCTACCACTATTGTGATTGAACGGATGCGATATTTCTTATGAATTTGATTTAAATTTAATATCGGGTCCAAAATTATCTGAACATTACAGTATTGGTAAAGTCATTATAATGGAAGATGAACAAAAAAAGGAACATCGAAGATGTATGAATTTTGCAGTATCGGGGATGTGAAAATGTTCCGATATGACTCTTTTGATAGTGCTGTCAATGTTTCTTGGGTTTTCTAAATAAATGAAAGCAAAGTTAAAGAAAGCTCAAATTCTAATGAATCACAAAAATAAAATTTCCTTGAACCTGTTGCAAATTTGAAATGGGTTTTCTGCTTACTTCAAATTTTGAAAACAAATGAAAACCTGCAAATAAAGCAAAACAAGAATAAAAAATAAACTAAGGAAAAGAGAAACTACTAGTAGATGAAAATGAACTTGTAAATGCGTACCTGGAAAAAAATTTACGGTAAATTTTACCTTTTTTTCTTTTTTGAAGCTTCAAGTTCTCCCAATTTTTCTGTAAGTTCAACATCATTTTATTATTTTAATCTAAAATGCTAAGTAATGATTGCATCCTTTCCAAAATTATATCGGAAGACTAGAGTAGTAAAAATGAGTTCTTAGAATTACTTGTGAATAAAAAAATTGTCAAGTGATATAAAATTCTTGGAACTTCTACATGTATGATCAATGTTATGAATTTTGAAGAAACAAGAAAGTTGAAAGCTTGACAAATAAGTATGATCAGATAATTAAAGAGCTTTTCAAATGATCTAGGCTGCTTCTCTATAATTGAAATGGATGTCAAAAAGAAATTGGATTCATTACTTGTTTTATTGAAAATCTGAAATAATGAAATAAATGCAAACATAAAAGAAAATTAATCTATTCCTATTTCTAACTTAATGAAGGAAACGTGACTAGGAATAGTCATACTTCCAATGAAATCATGTAAGCATTTTAATTCCTGCATGTATGTACATGTCAAACATTAGTAAAAATGCAAATAAAATTAAATTAAGAAAGCTAAATCTAAAATCAGAATGTATCTTTATTGTTAGTAGCTTATTCACCATTACCCTCTCTTGAAATTCCCTTTCCAACTGAATTTCAATTGGATCATAGAAATCTGGATGGATTTCCATTATTGAGTGGGAGAGGTTTAAAAGAGAAGATGACAGGCTAGGTTGTAGAAATGATCTTTCAGCAACAATGGCATGTATGATTTTGTTAGTGTTATGATTAAGTGCTAAATTATTAATGACCTTTCGTGAAGGAAAGCTTTCCAAATGTTTTTCAAATTGATCAATGAAAAATGGATGGGAGTCTGATAAATCCAATAGAAGATTATTAATTGAATTATATTGTTGGTCATATTGTGAAAATATGCTCGCTT
Source organism: Pinus albicaulis (assembly GCA_034641835.2). Classification (NCBI taxonomy): domain Eukaryota; kingdom Viridiplantae; phylum Streptophyta; class Pinopsida; order Pinales; family Pinaceae; genus Pinus; species Pinus albicaulis. The sequence goes on along the minus strand of JAXQQM020063338.1, from coordinate 1,959 downwards.
GTTGGTACTGCTTTTGAGAAGAAAGAAGTGATTGATAATGAATGAACATCAATTGAAATTGAAAGTTTAATAATTCTTGATGTTCATTTGAATCTTCATTTATCCATTGAGGCAATGCATCAATTGAATGTTCAATATTGAGCTGCTCAATATGCTAGCATAAAGTATCTAAAATTTTAACACTAAAAACAGAAAATAAATCTGAAGTTAAAAATAAATGTTGAAATAATAACAAAATTGAATCATAGTTTACACTAGTGTTACAATTATTGTTACAACACAATTGAGACTGATTTAAAGAAATTTCATCTTCACAAGAATTGGGTAGAATAATGTGATTGTTGATACCCATTTGTGAATTAGAAAGAAGGGTATGACTCTGAATAGGAATGCGATCTTGATCATCATATAAATCATAGATTGGAATGGTTTCTTGAATGTTGAAATCATAAGTATGATTATTTTTTTGAAAATGAGAACTATTTCGAACAATTCATAAACTAGATTGTTCTTCATTTTCACATGTGATTAGACTTTGATCATGAGGATTCAATTGTAAAGAAGACACATCAATATCCTCAGTTTCAAAGTAGTTATCATAAATGATCTCAAGGCATTAATTAGAATTTCCTTCGATTTTATTTAATGAATTGAGACAAGAAGTAATATTTAGCTCATGTTCATTAATGCCAAAAGAATGATCATTAATTATTTTTCTATCCTAATAAAAACTAATTGGAAATTCATTTAGATCAGCCTCTCTGTTTTCTGAAATATCATTAATAATAAGAGGGGAGAAATTACCAACATTAAAGATATCAGGATAAAGGGAAAAATGAGAATCAGGAATAATGAATTCAAATTTTTCTCTATTCGAGAAATCTTGTTCATTCTGTTCACTATAAATTTCAGATTCTAGATCATTTGTTTGTCTACTCATGCTTTCTTGAAGAAGGCTTCTTTACTGCTCTATTTTCGGCATTTGTTCATTATAAAAAAGTTCAGAAATTTGTACAGCAGTTTGCATTTTATTATTCACTTTGATTGCTGCTTGCATGTGTTGATTTGCAATCTAATTTTATGAATTTAATGCAGATTAATTTTCAGATTTCAAGGTAGCTCTTTCTCAAAAATTGTTGCCATTGTCTTCTTGTATTTGGATAGAAATATTTTCCAAGCTTTGTGAGACCACTTCATCATAATTTATTTGCACATTGATATTGGAGTTCTCATTTATATTAGAAGGGGATGGGACAAAGCTTGAACTAGTTTCATATGGATTGGAAATGGGAGGAAGAGATCAAAAATATTTAAACGAATCTAAGGATTCTTCTTTCGTAGGTTTATCTTCAACTTTGAATGTTAAACAATTCAAATCAAATCAAATATTAAAATCTCTAACAGACTCATTTTCAAATCTTCGTAGATATTCAATTTCATCGCATACTTGTTCATAATCATATCCGTGAAATTTACAAATGAAGAGTATAACAAATTAATCCCAACTGTGAATTGAGGCAACTGGAAGAGTTCTACACCAATCTCTAGCTTTTGCCGCAAATGTGAGAGTAAAAATTCTGCATAAAATGCCTTCATCAATTCCTTGAAAATCATAATTTGAAACAATTTGAATAAATTCAAAGACATGATTAAAGGCAGAAGAATTTTTCTTACCATTAAACTTTACCTGAGACAACAGTCTTACTATTTCTGGTGGAGTATTAGAAGATGCTTGTCCAGAAATACAACTCCAAATTGGAAGTTTTAAAGGAGCCATTGAAATAAAAATGAAATGTTAGAATTCAAAGACTTCAAAGTAGAACAAGTTTCAGGCCCTCCTTCTAGCACCAAAAATGTTGATGCCTCGAAAATTGCTGCTACAACATTGAGGGATAACCACCCGGTCCAGACCTTTATACAACGTCTTTTCCATTTATGATAGTGGCTCTGACTGGTTTA